>JXCR01112532.1:80584-94916 GCA_002079205.1 Phalaenopsis hybrid cultivar | reverse complement strand
GTGTGTGTGTGTGTGTGTGTGTGTGTGTGTGTGTGTGTGTGTGTGTGTAGGAGTGATTAGGGTAGAAACCCATAAGAGTGGGTGGCTATCATAAGAGTGTTGTGAGTCTTGTAAGAGTCTATTGGAATAGGAGGTCAGGGAACTTCAAAGGATTGCTTGGGAAGAGTTTGAGATAAGTATTTGTATTTTTGTTTAAGTTTTGTGTTGTAAACTTGAGTTTTAATATAAATCATATTTTGTTTTGTTATCCTCATAAGTTTTGAATATTTTTCTTTTCTTTCTCCTCACAATAAGAAGTAATCATGTGGAGGATTTGATTTGTTTAGAATTTCTTTTATTCTAAAAATTGTGATATTATTTTCACCAGTTCTTCATTTAGTTTGCAAACCAACCACTTGTAATGTTAAAATCCATTGCGAAACATAATGACCCTAGAGGGCTATGATTTCATCCAACTAGCGAGTATCAAGCTAATTTTACGAGGAAGGCGAGCACAATCTAAGGAGAGTGCAAATAGATAAAGAGATAATTTTGATAGGCGTAGAATTGGTGTTTCTAAGGTGACAGGCTAGATCCTTTACCAATTTTGTCTAGAGTTGGAACCTAAAGTTCCTAGTAGGTGCTATAGAGAGAGCATAGTGGGTAATCTAGAAGTGAGAGACTAGAATCTACTCAGGATTACTATACAATAGGGAACTTACTTTAGATTAGCTAAGTTCTTTATGCACTCAAGAGAGTGTAAAGATTATGTATGCACTTGTTTGTCACAATACATCATTTAAAACTTTAAAAATTTTTATTCCAATACATATTATAAATTCATTGCAAGGGGAAATATTCTTTTCAAAATTAGAAGTCTCCTTTACATTTAGATTGTTTAGAGTTTCTGCATTTACAAGTAGTTTTAAACTGAACTTGTAAGAATTTTGCAGCTTTACTTTATATCTAAATTTGCTATTATATTTTCTAGATTAGTTTCTACAATCTTAAGGTCAATTCAAAGAATTAGAGCTTCGCTGTGAGATCGATATTGGGGTTCTTATAGAAAACTCTATATTACTTGAAACGATACATCTACTTGCATAGTACCTCCAGTGTGAAAACTATTATGCTATACTTTATAACATTTTTTTATCCATACTACCGCTAAATATAAATTGGGTCAAGTTTTTTGTCATCTTTTAGATTATAAAAATTTGAATAATTGCGGGTCGGGTCAGTTGTCTCTCTTCTCAAAAGCATTTTACAGTTTTTATTTAATTTCTTGACTCGGGAATGATAACTGCTTAGCTTCATCTTGTAAGTTTGCTACCTTACTCATTAGATTCTCAAAAGTTCTAATGGTCGATATTTTCAACATGAAAGCGATACAACAAAAAAATGTTCAATTTTTCATATATTCTTAAAGACTATATTTGGTCATTTTTGGTGAAATTGCACTTTAAATAAAGATATTTTTATGTTTTTGATGCAGGTATACTCAATTTGGAGATCTGGATTAAAAAGAAGCAAAATGGAAGAAATTTATAGCAAAAAAGGCAAAGAAATGCTTTGATGTCGAATGGCGCCAACACAACTATATGGAGCACGACAAGTGCCGAATAGCGTAGTCGGCACCAAAATGGCACCGAGACGGTTATTTCACAAAATGCTTTGAAATTGGACATATTTTGAAGGGGTGTGATCCTGAAACTGCTTATATGCAACAGCATAACAATAATTCTGATTTTATTTTTCACTTATATTTTCTTATTTTGCAACAGAACCAAAAATTTGGTCCTGAAGAAAAATAAAAATTTAACTTTTAATTTATATATATTGGGATACTACGCAAGTATACGTATCGTTATCAAGTAATATAGGACTTTTTTATTAAGACCTGAATATCGAACCCACAGGGAAGATATGCAATATGCACTTTTTGGAAAACTTTCTATTTTTAAAAAAACAATTATTTAAACTATAGATGTATTCGCAATAAAAAAATTTTAAATATTTTTGGTAATTTTAATATTTTGACAAAAATAAAAAATACTTAAAAAAGATAACTTGAGTTTTTGTAGAATAAAAGCACTAAATATGAAAATATATTTATCTTTATCATGAATCCGTAAGAAGTATAGAAATTCTATTGTGGAAGTATGCAAATTGTGTTGTGTCAAATAAGAGCAATAATATTCTTTACCCTTACTAGAGATGCTATTAAGAACATTGGCTAATTTAAAGTTTGAATAGTTCTGAAGACCGGCTAGGCAGGGAATATGTAGCGTCTCACTCTAGAGTTCCCTTCCACCTGGGGGCTAACATCTCATATCAGAACCTAAAATAATAAACCAAGTTGGGGGCTTTAGTGAGATGCTATAAAGAACATTTGCTAATTTAAAGTTTGAATAGTTCTGAAGACCGGCTAGGCAGGGAAGATACTAGCTCTCTGTTCCCTCGATTCCCTCCACCTGGGGGCTAACATTCTCGTATCAGAACCTAAAATAATAAACAAAAAAGTTTGAATAGTTTTGAAGACAGATGCTATAAAGAACATTGACTAATTTAAAGTTTGAATAGTTCTGAAGATCGGCTAGGCAGTAAGATTACTAGCTCACTCTAGAGTTCCCTCAAATCTCGTATCAGAACCTAAAACAATAAACCAAGTTAGGGGCTTTAACCTGTCACTTTAAAGTAACGTCTACATCCTTAATGATTATTTCCCTATTTATTTGCACTAAATCATATGAATTACATTCTCATTCATACAACCTCATGCGATTCCTATTTATTTGCACTCAATCATATGAACTACATTCTCATTCATATAACCTCATGTGATTCTTAAAACCAAGTTGGGGGTTTTAACCTGTCACTTTAAATTCTTCTAACTCTACACCCTTCAATGATTATTTCCAATGGGGGCTTTAACCTCTCACTTTAAAGTCCTCTAAATCTACACTCATCAATGAATATTTTCCTACCTTTGCACTCAATCATATGAACTACATTCTCATTCATACTACCTCATGTGATTCTTTCCAATTATTGACTGAGACAATACCAGCCCAGTTTTTACATGTTCTCAGAACAAATTTTATCATCTAGATTGGCCAAATCAAGAAGTAAATGAAGTACGTGGATTTAAATCATCACAACTTCTTCCAACATTAAAGATCAATACTCTCCACAACATCCATCCAAAACTTAATATTTAAATCATCACAACTTCTTCCAACATTAAAGTAATACTCTCCATATGAAGTGCATGGATTTAAATCATCACAACTTCTTCCAACATTAAAGATCAATACTCTCCGTTATTCCATCCAAAACTTAATTACTTATCATTTTAAGAAGAAAGATAAAGAAAACTACTCATAATCTATGGAGAAAATGGAGTGCATGGATTTAAATCATCACAACTTTGTCCAACATTAAAGATCAATATTCTTTACAAGTCTCTTAATTACTTATCATTTTAAGAAGAAAGATAAAGAAAACTACTCAGAATTCATAGATTTAAATCATCACAACTTCTTCCATCATTGAAGATCAATACTTTCCACAACTTTCGGTTCATGGATTTAAATCATCAAAACTTCTTCCAACATTAAAGATCAATACTCTCCACAACTTCCATCCATATTTAAATTTTCACAACTTTTTCCAACATTAAAGATCAATACTCTCCACAACTTCCATCAAATAATTACTTATCATTTTAAGAAGAAAGATAAAGAAAACTACTCATAATCCATGGAGAAAATTTAATTACTTATCATTTTAAGAAGAAAGATAAAGAAAACTACTTAGAATCCATGGAGAAAACGAATTACTTATCATTTTAAGAAGAAAGATAAAGAAAACTACTCAGAATCCATGGAGAAAAAAAACCACACTTTAGTTTAAAAGTTTACTTATCATTTTAAGAAGAAAGATAAAGAAAACTACTCAGAATCCATGGAGAAAAAAAAAAACCACAGTTTAGTTTAAAAGTAGAAATCATTATCAAATCAGCAACAAGTTTCAATGAAAACCAAAAGTAGTCTAAAACAAAACATAAAAACTTATCTCAAATCCTACACCAAACTCTTGAAGTTCCTTTGAATCTCTTCTCTTTTGCAACACTCTCAATATAAAACTAAAATAAAAAGGATAAATATGTGGTGCCTAAAAATCTCTCCAACTAAGTCCCTAATCTTAGAACTTTCAAAACTTTCCCAGTACTTTCAGGAACCCTTTTCAAAGTCTCAAACTTCCTTCTTTTATAATTCTCCAAAAGGTGCCTTCGCATCTCTTCAAAATGTCTCTTGATTCAATGTATTTCCGCAGAGATGCATCTTTTCGCAAAACTTTTTGTCCATGGTGGTTGTAACCACCTATTAAGCCAATAGGTGCCTCAAGAACCTCTTCAAAATTTACAAAAATTGAATTTACTCATCCAATAATTGCCACTGGCGCTTAAGAGTGGGGCCTCAAGCGCTTAGGCGTGACCTTCTTTGTTTAACCGGTGCTTAAGAGCTGGATATGGCGCTTAGGCACCAAAACACTTGCACATTTTTCACCTATTTGCTCCAAATTTGATCCTTTTTCATTCTTTTAAGCATTTTTCATCTTTTTATCTGTACCTGAAAGAAAAACACAAAAATACCTTCCACTAAAGTGCAATATCTCAAAAATAGGTATATAAATGTGTCTGAAAATACTATATATTTTAGGCGTATCAGGGTGCTGAAAGGAACTCTTGAATTTTCGGCCACACATTATTTAATCACCATTTTTTATAGAAAATGGGGGGTGAAGGAGGAGAAAAGAAGAAAAACAAAGAGGCAAAATTTCCATACATGGTTTCTTTTGAGAGAAATTAAGTGATTCATCTTTAAGAGTTGTAAGAGGAGAGGGAAAATGAGAGATTTTTTCTTCTTTGCAATCCTTAGAGAGGGGCACATATCATTGTAAGTAGAAGGAAGAGATTCAAAGCAACTTCAAGGGATTTTCTTATGGAGAGTAAGATAAGTAGTTTACTTTAATTCTATGTTGTGTAAACTTGTTTCAATATATATATAAATCCATGTTTTGTTATTTCTTCTCCATGAATTATGAGTTGTTGCTTTGTCTTTCCCTTTACAATAAGAAGTAGTGATGTGAAGAATCATTAATTGTTTGAAAATGATCTGAATTTCTTAAATTGTGACGATTCATCTTAAACTTCATTTACTTTTAAATCTAGCCAATTAATTTGTTAAAATCTATGCCAAAACATAAGAGATGGGATGGCCATGTTTTCAACATTCAAGTAGGGATCACACTTTAATGTCATGGAAGAGTGAAGTCTCCATGGGAATGAGTGAAATAAATAGGGAAATATTGTTTGATGGGTGTAGAATTGGTGATTTTAGGGTGACAGACTAAAATGGGCAATTTGGTTCAGATGTTTAGAAACCATATTATGCAATTGTTAGCTCTCAGATGGGGGTGAAGTGGGAGTTATGGGGTGGGAACCAGTATCCTCTCAACCCAACCAGGGATGTGGATTTAAAACATCTGAATTAGCCAATGTCCTTTATTGCTTGACTAAAGGATTGAAGGATATTATTGCTCCTATTTGTCACATGCAATTAATAATATATTTGATTCTTCACTAGCTACGACATTATTCTAAATGGGAAAGATATTTTCTTAAATTTGAAACCTTCATTAAAATTACTTTACCTGCCTATAGTAGATTTAACTTTTAACTTTGCAAAACTAATATAGTAGATTACGTTTGTTAGACTTGCACTTCACATTTAATTTTAGCAATTGTAGTTCTTATACAATATATTTAGTTCCTTTTAATTAGGTAAGAGTTTAACATTCTCCCTATGAGATCAATACTTAGGACTCCATTAGAGCCTTATATTACTTGAGTGATACGTATACTTGCATTTATGACCTAGTGAATATAAAATATTGGAAACACAGTTTGGGATTACAAAAGTAAAATTATTAGCAAATTAAGTGAAACAATTTGGATCTATATAAAAGTTGCACACACTAAACCCGCATGATGGCACCATTGACGGGGAGTAACGGTAAAATTCTAATTAAAGGTTAAAAAGATTGTACTTGAACTATTAAAATTGTTTTGTGTAAGTGTTTTAAAATTAAAAAAATTAAATATATTATTTGTGATTTTGTATGTGTAGTTTAGGATCTCAAGGATTACTACCTTTTAATTATGAATTAGAAAGAACTATAAGAAAAATTCAGAAACAAGAAAGAGAAAATATTAATTTGAATAAAATGGAACATCAACAACGACCTTCAAGAGATTATGCTAACCCGATAGTAGATGAAATTCACTTGAATATTCAAACTCATGATGTTGTTGCAAATTCATTTGAACTTAAACCAACTATCATCCAAATGGTACAAAATAATCAGTTTGGGAGAACACCATCTGAAGATCAAAATTTATATCTTGCAAGTTTATAGAACTATGTGCTACAGTTAAATATGATGAAGTGTCTGATGATGTTGTCAAGCTTAGACTTTTTCCTTTCTCATTAAAGGATAAATCTTATGAATGATTAAATTCATTAGCATATGGATTGATCAAAACTCGGGGAGATTTATCTCAAAAATTCCTAGCAAAATATTTTCCACCATCTAAAACTACTAAACGTAGAAATGATATTACATCTTTTTATCAGCTTGAAGGAGAATAAATTTATAAAGCCTAAGAATGATTTGAAGATTTCCTTAGAAAGTGTCCACTTCATGCTTTACCTAATTGGTTGATAATTCAAACATTATATAATGGATTAGTGGGATCTCCTAGATCTATTATTGATGTTGCTGCTAGTGGTTCATTAATGTCAAAACCATTTGATCAAGCATATTCTTTAATTGAAGAAATGACTACTAACAATTTTCACTGGCCTTTTAAAAGACTAAATCTAAAAATAGTTTCTAGTGTTCATGATTCTATTATTATGTCTATTATGGCCGCTCAAATTGTTGTTATGCCTAAGAAAATAGATCAAATTGGAATGAACTATTCTCAAACACCTTCTGTGATTGAGGAAAATTCATTAGTGCAAATGATAGATTTTCAATCATTTTATGAAACTTTATATTTCATAAATAATTGAACTAATAATACTTATTCAAATTATTATAACCCAGGTTAGAAGAATCATTCTATTCTAAATTAGAATAATAATAATTCTAACAATGTAAATCTGCAATATGGGAACCATGTGAATCCATTAAGAAATTTAAATAGCCAGGGAATTATTAATCTTGAACATTATTATCCTCCAGGTGTTAACATCAATTCACAAATTAAGGAGAAGAAATTATCAATGGAAGAATTAATATTACAAATGGGAAATCAATGGCATAACCATGGAGTTGTAATTAGAAACATGGGAAATCAGTTAGTGCATATGGTTACTATGATGAGGAATAGACCTTCACGAACTTTACCCAGTAAAGTTGAGATTAATCCAAAATACTAGAATAAATAACAAATTAAGGTTATTCAATTGAGAAGTGGAAAAGAATTGGAAACCTAAACTTAAAAGGAAATTAAAGTTGAGAAAGATAGAGAGGAAATTGAAAAATCTGAAAAAGATAGTCAACATGAACCAGAGTATCATGTTGAACCAATGAAAATTACTGTAGAAAAACTGTCACCTCTATTTCCTCAAAGATTAAGATAATAAAATTTTGATAAACAATTTTTAAAATTCTTGAAAGTTCTTAAGAAATTAACCATTAATATTTCTTTTGTTGAAGCCCTGGAACAAATGCCGAGTTATGTGAAATTTATGAAGGATATACTTTATAAGAAAAAGGAAATTTATTGCTAATGAGACAGTTGCACTAAGCCAAGAGTGTAGTACAATGATCCAAAAAAAACTTCCTAAAAAACTTATAGATTCGGGTAGCTTTACTATTTCTTATGCTATAGGAGAAGATTTTTTTAGAAAAGATTTATGTGATTTGGGAGTTAGTATTAATCTGACGCCCTTATCCATTTTTAGAAGTCTCGGATCAGGAGAAATTTCTCCTATTATTGTAATTCTTCAGTTAGTTGATCGTTCAATTACTTATCTTAAAGGAGTTATAGAAGATGTATTGGTTAAAGTGAATTATTGTATTAGATATGAATGAAGATAAAGAATGTCCAATTATTTTAGAAAGACCTTTTCTTGCCATTGGAAAAGCCTTAATAAATGTGTAAAAAGGTGAATTAACCATGAGAGTCAATGATCAAGAAATTACATTTAATATAGCAAAATCTATGAAATATCCAGCAATTGGAAAAGATAATGAATGCTTCAAAATAGAGGTTAATATGATTTAAGTAATGAATATTTCATTAAAAATATTGGAAAAAGAAGTAAAGAAGAGTATTTGGAGTATAAAGTTGAGTACAAAATGGAAGATGAAGTTATCAAAGTAATGAAGATTGAGATTATATTCAAGAATAGTTTGAAACAATAGATACTACAGAGAGTAGTAAAAATTTTAGTTCTTACATAGAAAAACCATCTAAACTTTAAATGAATATGCTACCTCTACATTTAAAGTATGCATTTTTAGGAGATTGGTCTACATTACCTGTTACAGTATCCTCAACATTAACTGAATTGCAAGAGAAAAAAATATTAGATACATTAAAAAGATATAAGAAAGCTTTTGGATTGACAATAGTTGACATTAAAGGAGTAAGTCCTTCAATTTGTATGCATAGAATTTTATTAGAAGAACATCATAAACTGAGAGCTGGTCCTCAGAGAAGATTAAACCCAATTATGAAAGATGTGGTAAAGAAAGAAATTTTAAATTGGTTAGATGTTGGAATTATTTATTCTATTTCAGACAGTGTTTGGGTTAGTCCAATCCATTGTGTTCTTAAGAAAGGAGGAGTGATTGTTAATGTAGATGAGAAGAATGAACCAATATCAATAAGAAAAATCATTGGTTGGAGATTATGTATTGACTATCAAAAATTAAATTCAATCACTATGAAAGATCATTTCCCTCTACCTTTTTTGGTTCGAATGTTAGATAAACTAGTTGGGCATAAATATTTCTATTTTTTGCATGGATATACCGGATATCACCAAATCTCTATTGCTCCCAAGGATCAAGAGAAGACAACGTTTACTAGTTCTTATTGCACGTTTTCTTTTAGACAAATGCCCTTTGGTCTATGTAATGCACCTGTAATATTTCAAAGATGCATGATGTCATTTTTTTGTGATTTGATTGAAAAAGGAATAGAAGTTTTTATGGATGACTTTTCTGTGTTTAGAACATCATTTGAAGCATGTTTAAATCATTTAGCAAAAGTTCTAGAACGATCTGAAGAAATAATTTAGTATTGAATTGGGAAAAAATGTCCATTTATGGTTGCAGGAGGAATAGTACTTGGGCATAAAATATATGAAAATGGTATGGAAGTTGATCCAACAAAAGTCAAGTCATTGCTAAATTACCTCCACCAACCACTATGATAGGGGTTAGAAGTTTTTTAGGCCATGCTGGATTTTATAGGCATTATATTAAAGATTTTTCAAAAATTATTAAGCCCCTATGCCAACTTTTAGAAAAGGATGTAAAATTTAATTTTAATCAAGAATGCTTAAATGCTTTTGAATTGCTAAATGAAGATATAATCACGACACCTATAATTTGTTCCACCTGATTAGTAGAACCAATTTGAATTAATGTGTGATGCTAGTGATTATACAATTGAAGCTGGGTTAAGGCAAAGATATGATAAAATTTTTAAGGTTATATATTATGCTAGTAAATCTCTAAATGATGGTCAAATTAATTATAGCACTACTAAAACAAAGTTATTAGCGATTGTTTATAATTTTGATAAATTCAGATCATATCTTATTGGAACTAAATGTATTGTGCATATTGATCATTCTACTATAAAATACTTATTACAAAAGGAAGATGTGAAACTAAGATTAATTAGATGGATCCTTCTGATGAAATAATTTGATTTTGTAGTAGCTGATAGGAAAAGAATTGATAATCAAATAGCTAATCATTTATCAAGATTGGAACATGAACGATTAATTAACTTTGAAAGAGAAATAATGAAGAATTTCCTGATGAAAAATTATTTGTTGTTAATGAAAAGCAAATACCTTAGTATGTAGACATTGTTAACTATATCGTTAGTGATCTTTTATCAAATGATTTAACACCACAACAACAAAGAAAATTAATTCATGATGCAATGTCTTACTTCTGGGATGATCCTTGTTTATATAATCAATGTAAAAATCATATTATTCAAAGATGTGCACCTTATGATGAAACCCTACAAATTATTAAAAATTGTCATGACTCTGAATTTGGAGGACATTTTGGAATTGATATAACTACTCACAAAATTTTTCAATCAGAATTTTATTGGCCTACTCTATTTAGAGATGTTAATTTGCATGTAAGAGCTTTTGATCGATATCAGTGAGTAGGTAATATTTTGCAAATAAATGAAACACCTTTAAACTTTATATTGGAAGTTGAAATTTTTGAAGTATGGGGATTAGATTTTATGGGACCATTTGTGTATTCATTTGAAAATTTATACATACTTATTGTAGTAGACTACTTTTCAAAATGGATTGAGACTATTGTTTTACCGCAATGTGATGCTCAGCGTGTTTCAAATTTTCTCAAGAAAAATATTTCTTTTAGGTTTGGAATGTAAGAGTAATCATTATTGATGAGGGATCTCATTTAAAAAATAAAATAATTAAAAATTTAACAGAAAAATTTATCATCCAACATAGGATCTCCACTGCTTATCATCCCCAAAAAAGTGGTCTTGATGAATTATCTAATCGGGAAATTAAAAGAATTATGGAAAAGACTATTAATCCTGATAAAATGGATTGGTCTGCTAAGTTAGAAGCTGTATTATGGGCTTATAGGACAGCTTATAAAACACCTATAGGAATATCCCCAAATATACTTATCTTTGGAAAGACCTATCACTTACCAGTAGAGTTGGAGCATAAAACTTATTGAGCTATTAATGAATTTAATTTTAATTTAAAAGATACTGGTGAGAAGATATTATTACAACCGAATGAGTTTGATGAAATAATAAATGAATCTTATGATAATGACATGAGTTATAAAGAGAAAAAGAAAAATTGTCATGATCAAAAGATAAGTGGAAAAGAATTTAAAACTTGGTAAGAAGATTTATTTTATAATTCCCAATTGAAATTATTCCCAAGAAAATTAATATTTAAATTGAAGGGTTCATTTACAATTGTTAAAGTTTACCCATATGAAGAAGTAGAAATCAAAGATCCAAAAACTAAGACAACATTTAAAGCAAATAGACATAGAATAAAACCTTATTTTAAAGTGGTCAATCCAATAATTAAAGAGGTTTTAATATTGGATCAACCAAAATGAAAACAATTTATGTCGGGCTGACGACATTAAACCAAGTGTTGTATGAGAGGTAGCCCAAAGTTATTTTTAGTTTTGATTTAAATTTTAGTAAGTTTATGTCTTTATTTATGCACTTTCAATTAATTTTCTATGCTTTAATGCCTTAAACATGTTCTAAAAAGCATAAAGAATTTTTAAAATGGGATAGCTTTGAAGAAGAACACAAATTATTTAATTATTTGGCAAAGCTGCACGAAAATTTGCATTGACATCAAATGACGCCATAATCGGCACCGAACAGCGCTATAATTATTGTCTAGTGACCCAACCAGCACCAAATGCTGCTAATCGATGCCAGATCGACACTGCGGTTACAAATCACATGGGAAATGTCTATGGGTGTGATTTTTGTAGTTTTTGCAGTTCTAAAAACTAATTTATGAGTTTGGAAGAGATTTGGACAATATTAAGTCAATTCAATTCAAAATTTAAGTCTATATATCAAGAAAGCCTATGATACCATCAATTGGGACTTCATGCTAGATACTTTAACTACTAGGGGCTTTCAAGCAGATTTTTTAAAACTCATTGGACAATAGCTTAAATGCAATGCACACTCAGTTTTGGTTAATGACAAGAATAATAGATTCTTTAGTGCTCCTACGGGGATCAAACAAGGTGATCATTTGTCCCCACCATCTTCATTTTAACATTTGATTATCTATTTGGGGTATTGAATCATATATTTGCTAATTCCCCTTATTTGACATATAATCACAAATTCAACCTTGGTATTAGCCATCTATCTTATGCTCATGACATAATTTCATTTTCCAGTGCTTACAAAAATGTTGTTAAAGTATTATATCAGGGCCTCAAGCATTTTGAGCAAACCTCTGGTATGGATCTCAAGCATTAATTCCAAGCCCCACACTAAACAATGGATCTCTAATTATATTGGCTTCAGCAGTGCCTCCCTTCCCATTAATTATCTTGGTGTACAATTGCTTCAGGGTAGAACCAAGAACCCAAATTCAATGATATAGTAGACAAGATTAAAGCCCAACTAAATTGCTGGACAAGCTCATTTCTATCTAATGTGGGGAGAATTACCTTGTTAAAAAGTATTCTTACTGTCATCCCTTCCTATGCACTCCAGATGTTTTGTATGAAGAAAAGTACACAGGTTTCTCCAGGGTGAATCCTCAACAAATTTCTGTTGGCTTGGGAAAAAAAGTAGTTTCACTGGTTAACTTAGCAGAAACTTTGCAAACCTGTCCAAGTTGGAGGTCTTGGCTTTAAAAGCTTTCAACACCTAAGCTTTATCAACTTATGCAAACTATGGATTAAATTTAGAGCTCAATACTATATATGGGCCAAGTTCATGATGGATAAATATTGCAAAAATGTGCATCCTACCCTTGTAACCAAGAAATTGGGTGATTCAAGGTTGTAGTCCCATATGTTAGAAATCAAGAATCAAGCTGAAGATTTATTTATTTGGGATTTGGGGGAGGGCCAGATCAATTTATGGCTTAATCAATGGATCTGTAATGAGGAGAAAATAACCTATGCTAATAACTGCAGCAACTACAATTGTCAGGTGAAGGACTATTGGATTGATAACCAGTGGAATAGCAGAATGCTAAACACTCTCATTACTCTTGAACAAGCCACTTTAGCTATGAGAACCCCCTTCTCTCTGGGTAGAAGGATAAACTTGTCACAAAGCAAGCCTTTTCATAGAAGTTTTCTTCATTCATTTACCATAAACTCTTCCAATGGGGTCTTGTAATTTGCAGCAAAGCCTTTTGGGGCAAACTGCTAACTCCCTCCATGTCATTTTTATACAAGAGGCTTTCGCTTCTGCTACTACCTACAGATGATATTCTAAAACTCAAAGGATTGAGGGGACCTTCTTGCTGCTATCTTTGTAATGTAAAAGAGGAATCAGTTGACCACTTTTTCTTCACTTGTACAATCTCTCAAAGAATTTGGTCATGCATTCTAGACAAGCTGGAGGTGAATAGCTTTAAACTAAGCTGGTTTGAATTCTCAACCAGCTGAACTAACTAGAAGGATGCGGATCTATTAGTTATTCCTTGCATTGTGGCTTTGTTCATATGGATGATTAGGAATCAAGCCAAGTTTGAAGATAAGCAACCCATAGTAACTCTTGTGGCTACCAACTATATCTCTTATCCAAAAATTAACTCAACTTCATAAGTTCCCTAATCTATGTAAGAATAGGCTGCCCACTTCTAATGTTAAACACATATCCCCTCCCTCCCTAATTTATTGGGTGCCCCCTCCCAAATGGCTGAAGGTAAACACAGATGGCAGTTTTTCTAATGGAGATGCTGGTAATGGGGGAGTGTTTAGGAACTTTCAAGGGGAGTGCCTTCTGTATTTCTATTCTCCCACTTTGGCAGCAAATGCTTTAGAAGCCCAAATGATTGTCATCTTCTAGGCTATCAACATTGCTCACAGATGTAAGGTTAGACATCTTTTGGTGGAGTCAGATTCCCTTACTCGTATCAAGATATTGAAGAACCCAGAACCACCTCCTTGGCACATCCATAAATGAAAGAGAAAAATTATACATTTTCTTCAATCCTCTCAAATACTCTAAACACACACCCACAGAGAAAAAAATGGACCAACTCATTGGTTGGTTGCATTGGGGAAGAACTCTGAGTTGACTACAGTTAAAAATTCCCCCCACCCTCCTCCATTATCTTTTTTTCTTCAATGGGATTGTTTATCACTTCCCCATCTTAAATTCATGTAGCTGTAATCTCATTTTTGCTTAATATATTTTGGCTAGGTATATGTTGGGTACCCTCCCTAATTATACTATGGGCAATTTTTGGCCAATATATGTATATATATATATATATATATATATATATATATA
>JXCR01112532.1:27780-77443 GCA_002079205.1 Phalaenopsis hybrid cultivar | reverse complement strand
TGTGTGTGTGTGTATATATATATATATATCTGTATATATATATATATGTCTAGTATAGTATATCACATGAAAAATCTTATCTCCACTTTGTCCTTGCATTGTCGTCACTAGCATCACTCATTAGCTTAAATGGAATCTCTCAATTTGATGCAATAATAACTTGTGTTGTGACTAATTTCTTATTTAACACTCAATGGTTATGAGGCATTTTTTTTATCAAACTCCAAAGACACATCATTCTCTAACAAATGACATACTTCTTTGGATATCTTGAAGATCCTGAATATATCTAAGACATAACCCTATGTGCCTAAGGAAGCTCCCAATTTCTCTAACGGATGTCAATGCAGTTAGTTTTTCTATAAATTAGATTTTAGCCTGATCAACTTCCATACCTTTCTCGGATAACTTATGTCTAAGAAAAATCCCTTCACAAACCATGAATCAAACATTTTTTTCCTAATTCAACACTAGATTAATCCCTTCAAACCAAACCTTTGTTGAATGCTCAAGGCAGGCATCTAAGGACATGCCAAATACCAAGAAATCATCCAAACAAACATTTATTATATCAATTCTAAAAAAAATTACAATTGCACATTTTTGAAAAGTAGCAGGGGTTGCAAAGTACAAAAGAAATTCTTCAAAAGGTGAAAGTTACATAAGGACCAATAAATGTGCCCTTATCCTAATCTTATGGAGCTATGGAATTCAATGATAGCTATAATATTCATCTAGGAAGTAGTATTAAGGGTGTCATGCCAATCTATCATAAAGTCAAGAAAGGGGGAGGGAAAATGATATTTCCTAGTTGTTATTTAATTTCTTATAGTTTATGCATATTCTTGACCCCGTTACACTCCTAGTAGATGTAAGTTTTTTTTGGTCATTTTTTTAATTATTTTCACTCCTTTTTTAGGGAAACAAAGTATTGAGCAAACCCATGCACTACACAAAAAAGGGATAGATGATTCATGCATCTAACCACTTTAGTTTTCTTTTTCACCACTTCTTTCATAATAGGGATTAGCCTTTGTTGACCTTACTTTTAGCAACTCCTCATTCCCCTCTATTATCTTAAACAAACTTGAAATAGAATACATAAAATATAAAAATCAAATCAATTAACTTCAATCAGATTTTAAAGTGGAATCAATATGCAACCCGATGAGAGAATACTCAGTAATAATCTTTTTTATGCCCAAAATTATCATTTTCTCCACATATCATTGTAGTTCTTTGAATTTGATGCAATAAGATACATTTAGTTCATTATCAATATATAAATAGTGTGAAATAATATTAAGCAACTATCAGATGACTTCTTACATGTAATTTTGCATGGAGAGCTTTGATGCATGAAACTTTATCCTACATAAAACTTTTCAAAAAAGGTTTGTTTTGCAAAAAGGGCTCCTAAAATGTGTTTGGATCATTGAACTCTTTCAAATGAGCCCCTCTGTTTCTAAATCAGACTCCGTCTTAAAGCTCATTTAGTCTATAATAATTTGGACAACTTGAATGATAATTAAGTTATTACCCACCCTCCAAATGAGCTCAAATCAATCTCCTAGATCAAAATATAATCAAATAGAGCTCAGAGCATCAAAATTGACCAGTTTGGAGTTTATTTAAGCTCTTATTAAAAATTTTAGTTTATGGAACAGTATCCCAACTTTGACCCAAAATTTCTCATTTTGAACACAACTTCATGACCAAAATCAATATCTCATCCTCCTGTGAGAAGATGTTCAATATTGGCAAGGCCCCCAATGTTAAAATAAGTTGAAAACGCTCAAACCCTCACAATGAATGGCATACCATGCCACTCTTCGACATGAACACATCATCCCTGTCGTGACCACGCCATCTCTAGTATGGTCACATTAAAAAAATGTAAGACTCAAGGTAGCGTGAACACATCTGAGGTAGCATGACCACACCCAAGTTGGTTTGACTAAGCCCAAGGTGTTGTGATAGCTCTACCCATGCTTTGACATTGCTGTCACACCACCTAATGGCAAGGTTATCCCGTCAAAACTCTAGGAGCAATGTAGCCACGCTACCTAACAACTTGACCATAATGTCGATAATTCATGGTCCTGCCACTTGATTATCAATCCCAAAGTTCTTTAAACATTTTATCCAAAATCCTAGCTCCTTAAGCCATTTCAGGACCGTTGATCTTTGCCTCAATCAACATCATCGGGGTCGATCCATGGGAGGCAACTGCTCCCACCACCGGCTCTCCCTCCCAATGTTTATAAATAGGCCATCCTCTGCCCTGTTTAGAGCTCCTCTCCCCCTCCTCCTCCCATCTCTTCTCTAGCATGGTGTTCTCCTTCAATGTGTTCTTCTCCTCTGGCATGGCGTTCCTCCTCTTTGGCTCCGATCTCTTCTTCCCCCCCTCCTTCTGTAAGTTATTATTTTTAATTTGTTTTGTTTTGTCTTTTTTTTTAATTTATTATTTTTGGATAATTAATTAAACATAGTAATTATGTTTGGCTTAGGTTTAAGCTAGCCCTAGGTTAGCTCGAACCCAACCTAGTCTGAACCCAACCTGACTCGAACCCAGCCTGACTTGAACCAAACATGACCAGAATCCAACCTGACGTGAACACGAACTGACCTTACTTAATTTGACATGAATCCAACTTACCAAGCCCAACCCAACCTTGCCTAACCTAACCCAATTAAGCCCAACCCAACCTAGCCCAACCTAACCTAACTTAACCAAACCCAATCCAACCTAGCCTAACCCAACCTAGCCCAAGCCAACCTAACCCAATCTAGCCCAACATAACCCAACTTAACCCAAACCTATCGACCCTAGCCTAACTCAACCTAGCCTAACCCATCCTAGCCCAACATAACCCAACCTAGCCCAACCTAACTCCACATAATCATTCCTTACCCAACCATGCCCAACCTAGCATAACCCAGCCTAGCCCAACCCAACCTAGCCTAATCAAACCTAACCCAACATAGCATAACCCACTTAGATCAACCTAGTCCAACCCAACCTATCACAACCTAGCCCAACCTAACCTTACCCTACCTAAACCAACCTACACAAACCCAGCCTAGCCCAACCCAACCTATTCTAACCTAAACCAACCTACAAAAACCCAACCTAGCCCAACCCAACCTAGTCCAACCAAACCTAGCCCAACCCAACCTAATCTAGGCCAACCCAACCTAAACCAACTTAGTCAAATCCAACCTAGCCCAACATAATCCAGCCCAACCTAACCAAACCTAGTCAAATCCAACCTAGCCCAACCTAATCCAGCCCAACTTAGCCAACCCAACCTAGTTGACAATAGCTTAATCGAACTCAGCCCTAGCTTGAGCCTCAAGCTTAACCTAATAATCCATGTATAACATGTGTGACTTGTACACAACATGTTCCATGTGTAGTTTAGTTCAATGCATGTTTCATATGTAGTTTAGTTCATTACATATTCGATGTGTAGTTTAGTTCAAGGTATGTTTCATGTATGGTTTAGTTTAATATATCTTTCGTGTATATTTCTTTTCATATGTCAAGCACCTGCAAATAAATAAATGGCCAAAAGAAAAGGAGGAGGGGAACCTCTCATATGTAGTTTCTTATCATGAGTATTTTAATAAAATCTTTAAAATCTTTTAAAAATAAGATAAAATAACTTCAAGAAAAAAATCTATCTTAAACCTTTTTAAAAATGAATTAAAACAATTTAGTTTAAAACAGCCTAAAAACAATGTAAACCATTTTTTAAGATTAAATCAAAACAATTCAAAATAATTTAAAACATCTTAAGCCATTTAAATCAAATGTGCTAAAATAAAACATTTTAAACAAAATATTTTAATCTAGAACACAAAAATTTAGATCTTAAGGACCGGTTAGTCCTAAAGAGAGGGCACAGTGGGTAATCTAGAAATGAACGGCTAGAACCTATCAAGAATAATATTAGCTTTAGGAACATAACGCTAGGTTAGTAAATGTTCTTTATGCACTCAGAAGAGGGTAAATAATAGGATTTTTTTATTGACATTGGTCACATTAGATTATAAACATTCCATTCCTACACTTTCTAAGTTCCCGCAAGAGAAAGGTAGTTTTTACATCTCATAATTTCTCAAACCAATTTTTCTAGTTAGGTTTATCTTTAGATTTTAGGTTACAGTTACGAGTAGTATTTATAAAAACATCTTTAATCAACTTTCTAAACAAGACCTTATAGTAGTAGACAAGAATTAGCCCAAATAATTTTTTACCTCGCTTCTCTGTGGGATCGATACTCTAGGTTTTAAAGAAAACCATGTATTCCTTGAAATGACACCTGCACTTGCGTAAAACCCCTAGTGTGTGAAATATAAATCAAATTCTAAATTCTATAACATATCCATTTTGCAAACTAGCGACCTAAATAAACTAGGTCAGTTTTTTAGCCAGGAAACTAAATAATTTCGTAATTAAGGGCGGGTCACAACCCATCCAGATTACCACAGGTAATCTCACACCCACTAAGGCATTTGTGTTGTGCCCTCCCCCTTGAAAACCACATCTACTTGTTCCTACTGCAATAGCTCGCGTTAAGCCCGCCTCTTCTGCGAAGAAGAGGTCGACGCCTGATAGCAATGTAATGTAGCGCCCTTCAATCTTTTCTAGGTTATTGGGCCATCCTTCAGTCTTTTCTATTTATGTAATGTAACTATGCCATTTTGCTCAGAAACATGACTGAGTGATACACGACTCAAGAAATACAAGTTAACAAACAAAAAATACACATGATGAAGCCCATGAAGATACATTGGGTTGCCTCCCAAATAGCATTTAGTTTAATGTTTCACCTTGACTGAAGCCAACATAACACAAAACATAAGATAAAACATACATACTATCAAACCATAATATAACGCTTGGGTTTGCTCTCTAATAATGCTTAGTTTAATGTACTTAACCAACCAATGCCTTATCATGCCAAAGTGTTTTCTCTAGTATTAAATTATCATTTTAATAACCCTCGATTAGCCACCCAATATTTTTATTCTCTGGATACTCTCCTATATCATTCACTTGGGGTCCCAAACTATCTTTTTTTAATAAATTTTTTTTCTCACTCTCTTTCCCATTTAATATTTATTACAACTTTCTATCTTCAATCTATAGCAATCTTCAAAAGAATAAATATGTGAATGAATAGGATTGTAGATTTAAAAAATCAATTTTTTATCTTGTAATTTAATAGTCAATTCCTCTTTTTGCAAATCAAAATTCATCATGCCAGTTGCAAGAAATGGTTTTCCTAATATAATTGAAATCTCAGCACCTTCATCCATGTCAAATATAATAAAATCCTCAAGAAAGATGAACTTATCAATCTTAACAAGCACATCTTCTACAAGCCACCTAATATAGGTAACAGAACACTCAACTAACTAAAGGGTTATAATGGTAGGTTGGACTCCTCCTAGTCTTAGTCTTTTAAAAATAGACAACTGCATGAGGTTGATGCTAGCCCCCAAATCACATAAGGCATTCCCAAAGAATTTCTCCATATGGCACAATAAATTGTGAAACTATATAGATCCATAAGTTTTAATGGAAGTTTCATCTATAAGATATCACTCGTTTCTTTGTTAGGGCCATAGTCCTAAAGTCACCTAGGTTTTGTTATTTAGAGTGTCCATCATGAATTTAATATACCTAGGCATTTGTTCTAATGCTTTTGCGAAAGAGATGTTAATGGTAAGTTTTTTTTAAAAAACTCTAAGAATATTGAGAATTACTAATCTAACATTTGCTTCTAAAGTCTTCAAGAAAAAGTTGTTTGTGGACTCTCTTACTCTTTCAAATGAGGTGAGTCAGTTTTTTGTAAGCTGAGATATATTTTTTACTTAATTCTTTTAGGCTCGGGTTCAAGTTCTTCTAGACTAGCCTCCCTCCTAGTTATCTGTTCTAGCTCCTTTCCACTCCTTAATATAAGGGCACTACATTTATTGGATATATACTTGAGGAATTAGTTATTTACTCTAATTAACTTTCAATATTCCTTATGATTGCAGCTCAACTTTGCAATTAGTTTCCCATGCGCAACACTACTTCATCTAGTGATAATTTATTTTCTTTAAATTGAAAATTGAAAGTAAATAATAATGGGTAGGGAGGTAAAAAATTCATTGAATTATTTGACATAATTGTTCCAATTTCCTAAGGAGTTAGGTTGGTTATGACCCCATTATTGATTTTCTACACAATGATTTTTGTTATTCTAATTAAAATTTGGACAACTCTTCCAACCATGGTTATATGTATTACAATAGAGGCTATTGGGTCTATTGTTTATAGCATTTAGTGACTCCAAAGAAGCACTACTAGGATCATCTAATTGTCCATAAGCAACATGATCACTTGGCAGATATCCTAGTAAATTATTCAATCATAAATTATCTTTCTTACTCAATATAGATGTTACTTGTGAAATTAGAATTGCTAACACATCATTATCATGAATACTAACCACTCTCACTAGGGTTAACTCTCTCAGTAGGTTATTGGAAATTATTGATAGACCTCAAATAATTTGGACATCAAAGACCCCTAAATTCTAGCATCTATTAGTAATCATAAATATCCCACTATCACATTACAAAAATTTTAGACAATTAACCATTTTGGTAGGGTGTGTTGTGGGCACTTCCTAAGAGACTCATTGAATATCTCCCAAATTTCATAAATGGACTCACTATCTAAGTTAATAAAAGAAGTGAGATCATTCCTAAGCTTTATAGCTTTAGATAAAGAGAAATACTTAGGAACTTTGGAAAAGATTGTTCCAAGTAGTTATAGAATCGTGTGCTAGAGAATTTAGCCACATCTTAACCTTATCTCTGACACGGCTTAAGATTATATATTTTAATCAATGCATTTCATGCTTATTTTTAAGGATATTGCGCTTTAACGAAAGATATTTTGTGTGTTTTTTATTTTATATACAAGAAATAGAGTTTAAGAGAAAAAGAAGCAAAAAGGGAGCAAAAATGTGTCAAAATATGTCAACTAAAGCCAAAGGAAAAAAAGCGTGAGCTGACACCTATACACCATGACATTATAGAAGGTTGGCGCCTACGTGCCAAAAATGATTAAGCTTATATTCATTGAATTTGGATGAATTTCGAAAAGGTCTCTTAAGTAACTCTTGGTTATTTTAAGAACTCTATATATAGAAGACATTTCTAAACTTCCAAGAAGAAGAAAAAAGGAGGAAAAAATAAGTTTTTTTGTAGGTTAGACCACCATAGTGGTGGGCAGCCACCATAGTAAAAGTTTGGTGTTTGCGAGTGTTTGTTGAGTCTTTTGAAGTCAAGATTAGTCAGGAAGCTTTAGAGGACTGTTTGGGGAAGAGTTTGAGATAAGAATTTGAACTTTCATTNTATATATATATATATATATATAATATTTTGTTTTGTTATCCTTATAATTTCTAAGTAGTTTTCTTTTGTTTTTCCTTGCAATAAGAAGTGGTTATGTGGAATTAGAATGTTTTAAAGGTTTATTTTATTCCAATAGTTTGTGTGGTATTTTCACTAATTTTTCATTTACATTGCAAACTGGTCATCTGTGATGTTAAAATCCGTTGCAAAACATAATGACCCGGGAGGACTATGATTTCACTAACAAGTGAGTGCCACACTTCACTTTGGAGAAAGAAGATGCCAAATCCAAGAGGAGTGCAAACAGATATGGAGATAATATTTGATGTATGTAAAATTAATGATTTTATGGTGACAGGACAGAACCTTCATTAATTTGGTCTTAATTGAGAACCTGAGTCTCTGATAGGTCATATAGAGAGGGTGCACTGGGCAATCTAGAAGTGAGAGGGTAAAATTTACTTAGCACTACCATACAATTCGGAACCTAATTAAAATTAGTCAATGTTCTTTATGCACTCATGAGAGAGTAAGAAATATGTATACACATATTTATCACAATATCTTATTTTTGTCTTTAAGCATCTAATTCCTACACAGATTACAATCTCTTTGCAAGGGGAAAAATTTTCTATTATAATCACATTTCTTTATATAATCTTTTAATTCAAAAACTTTACATTTACTTTTAGTTTAATTAGAGGTAGTAATTTTAGTAACACTTTTTTTACAGACAACTTGATATTATTCTCCTTCAAATTTAGTTTACAGTTTAAGTAGAAATATTTCTAAGTTAACATAGTAATTTTCTTTTTTCCTATGGGTTCGATACTGGGGCTTTTATAGAAAACTCTATATTACTTGAAACGATATGTATATTTACGTAGTACCCCAAGTGTGTAAGGTCATAATCACTTTCATCCAAAAATAATTGTGCATACTAGCCGCTTATATAAATTGGGTCAAGATTTAGGACATCATTCAAAACTTAAAATAATTACGTAATTATGGGTCGGTCAAGTTTTTTGCGCCAATGTCTGTTGACCTCATTTTTGGTTAAGGTTTAGTTTCTTTTCCTCTTTAGTAGCCTAGGGTCTAACCATAGAACTTTTTCTCTTAACTATTCCTAGAAAACTAGACATGGAACCCTCACCACTAGAAATTCCAAACTCTTCTTCACTCAACTTGAAGTTCCACATATTGCTCTCAACCTCTAAATACTTAGTAGGTGGGGTCACTGTGGGGGAAACTCAAGATGAGTCACCCTTAGGATTGCTGGACCTTAGGGTTGACCTTGGGTGTTGGTCTAGAGCTAAGGCACTCACTACACTTATCTGCACCCACAATCACTTACAACCCTGAACTCAAATTTGTAGGCTAGATCCCTTGATCTTTTGGGATACTCATGTAGACGGTCCCCTAAACTTAGCCCTAGGGCTATGGTTTAGCTAAGACCACTATGTAGAGGACCCAAAATGGGGTTTCCTTAATTTCTAGCCTAGAACCCTTGATCTTTTGGGATACTCATGTAGATGGTCCCCTAAACCTACTTGCCCTAGGGCTATGGTTTAGCTAAGACCACTATGTAGAGGACCCAAAATGGGTTTTCCATTGTTCCATGTCTAGCCTAGATCCCTTGATCTTTTGGGATACTCATGTAGATCGTCCCCTAAACTTACTAGCCTTATGCTATGGTTTAGCTAAGACCACTATGTAGAGGACCCAAAATGGGATTTCCATTGGTCCATGGCATATTGGTGATGGTTGGTACCTCAACTCTAAAAAAATACCCATCTTGGCCTTTTACCCCTAAAACACCGCCAAATTACCAAAATACCCCTCTTTGACCCAAAATTCCCAAAAAATTCTAATAAATCCCAAATATTCCCAATTTCATTTCTCTCAACTACCACATGACTCAATTTGGCCAATTTGACCATCTTTAACCAAAATCCCCAAATTGCCCTTTAAAGACTCAAATTTCCCCAAATCCAACTCAAATGTCCATCAATTTGATCTCAATTTACCCCAATTCCAATCCTAAACTCAAATTCACTTTTGATATGACCAAACTAAACCAAATCTAAGCTCAATTGGTCCATTATTTGAGCCCAATTTTGATTTGAGTCAAAACCCCAATTTTGACCATATGACATAATCTCACCAAAATTGAACTCATAGCCTAGTCAATTGGCCTCAATTAATGTTGAAAAATCTTTATGACATTCCTATACATCCAAATCAACCATAAATTGGCATTGGAGAAGTCTCAAATCGATTTGATTTTGGCTTAAATCCAAAATTCCCAAATTTAGCCCCAAATTGGCTAAGTCCTCAAATTTCACCCAATTGATTGCCTTAACCTCCAAATTGGCATCCAATTCATGTTGTAAATNGGCCGGCCAGCCTAATGGCCGAAAAAGCCCAAAACCGAGAGCCACTCCCATGGCACCTCACCCAAATCAAACCTAGAGGCCAGCTCATCCAAATCAAACTATGGAGCTCCTCTGCCCTCCACCTGAGCACCACAATGCACCTAAACTTATGCCCTGAGAGCCACCCCATGGCTATTTTTATAAAAACTCACCTCCCACGGCCATGGGAAGTGTGGTGAAATTTCCTTAGAGAGGCCTCTCCAAACTTCACAAAGAGCTTCCCTAAGATCCCCTCAGTGCATTCCAACCATTTTCTCTCACCCATTCCTATTGCCGGAGTTCACTTTTGAGCTTGAAACCTTGCCAAAAACCAGGACAGAACCCAATACACCTCCACAGTCCATCAAACATAAATTAACTTCACCCACACCTTCACAATAGTGAAAAAAGCTAAAGCCCCATCAAATCCCCCTTCCACAGAGCCTCTACCATAGCTCTAGACCAACACCTGAAATCGAGCTTGGTCGAATTCATACCTAGGCCTTACACCAAGACCAGGGACTCAATCCCTAACCTCTTTGGACCTTAACGAACGTGTCGAGCGCCTCTGATTGAAGCATCCCTTCTCAGAGCAAAGGTATAAAACTTCTCCTCCTCCTGAGCTTATTTTCATTCTCCATTTACTTAAGCTTGATTTCATGGCACCTTAACTTCCTCCTCCCGAGCTTATTTTGATTCTCCATTTACTTAAGCTTGATTTCATGTCATCTTAACCGCTCCCTTCTCAGAGCAAAGGTATAAAACTCCTCCTCCTGAGCTTATTTTGATTCTTCATTTACTTAAGCTTGATTTCATGGTACCTTAGCAGTATAGATTATGTTTGTCTCACTTAGACGAGTCCATAGGATCAAACCCGAAGTGATTTGGTTGAGTCTAGGCTAAGATCTTAAGGTTTTAGTGTGGACGGGCACGAGATCATTCTATCGGGGATAATGACGGGGAGTCGTTCGATCAAGCGTGTATCAAATGAACGGGGGAGATTGAGCCGGCGGCGCTTCGGTACATAAACCGCGGACCGAGTCAGCAGCTACGTGGACGGCGGCATCCAACCAGAGCGCGCCACGCATGCCTTCGGAGCTGCCTAGGATCTAGTCAGCACGCGCTATTTAAATAGATAAATAGGGCTTTTCCTATTTATTTAAATACCCTTAACTTAGAAAATTCATAACTTTGTGTAAAAAAATCACAAAAATAAAATAAAAATATCCACTTGCTCAGTGAACAAAGGAGAATAATGTGGAACAAATTTCAAGTTCAT
Organism: Phalaenopsis hybrid cultivar; assembly: GCA_002079205.1. Taxonomy (NCBI): domain Eukaryota; kingdom Viridiplantae; phylum Streptophyta; class Magnoliopsida; order Asparagales; family Orchidaceae; genus Phalaenopsis; species Phalaenopsis hybrid cultivar. The sequence goes on along the minus strand of JXCR01112532.1, from coordinate 66,328 downwards.
TTGATGCATATTTTATTTTTAATTAATTAAACACTGTTTGGGACCATTTGATTCTCCATGCATAATGGCACATCACCTTGGCTTGGAATTTTAGCATGTTATAGTCTCTGTCAGGGGAAAGTATTCTCTGATTTTTCCAAAGTCAGAGGAGGTTCCTATACAGAGACCCATATTTTTCAAATTATTTCACATTATTTTTTAAAAATAATCATGGAAATTAGCATATTGATTAACTGAAAGGTCCACCATGACTAGAGAAACCTTTGGAAATAATTTCATGGGTCAAGTCATTTAAAGGAAGGTCCACCATGATTAGAGAAACCTTTGGAAATAATTTCATGGGTCAAGTCATTTAAAATGAGGTCCACCATGACTAGAGAAACCTTTGGAAATAATTTCATGGGTCAAGTCATTTAAAATGCCCTTAAATTTTACAGACACTAAATCATTAAGATAATTAATTTTGGATTTAAACATTTAAATGACTTGATTTTTTATCTCCACTGTGATTTATGATCCAGAGAACTCAATTTTTATGATTGGAAGTTTTTATCAATGAATTTCTATGATTGAATAGAATTCATTAGGTCAAATTGTAGATTCTCAAGCATCATTAAGACTTTAAATGAGAATAACCCATATTCAAATTATTATAACCCAGGTTGGAAGAACCATCCTAACTTCAATTGGAATAATACTACGATTGGAAATAATCAGCAATGGGGGAACAATCAAGTAAATCCATTGGGAAACTGGAACAACCAAGGGAATAATAATTATATATTTATTTATCCTTCAGGTTTCAACAGTAAGCCACGATTTAAGGAAAAGAAGTTGTCTATAGAAGAAGTGGTGTACAAATGGAAAATCAGTTACAAAGTCAATGAGCTACAATTAGAAATATTGAGAATCAACTTAGACAAATCGCAAATTCATTAAGTAATAGATCCCAAGGAATACTTCCTAGTAATACTGAAATAAATCTGAAAGACCAGAATATAGAGCAAGTAAAAGCCGTTCAACTTAGAAGCGGAAGAGAGTTGGAAGGTAGGGTTTAAAAAGAAACTGAAGTAGAGAGAGAAATAAAAATTGAAGAATCAAAAAAACAAGTTCTAAAATATTCTGAAAGACCTATTTCTCTGCTAAAAATTGATTTGGAAAAACCACCACCTCCGTTTTCAAGCTATGTATAATTTATGAAGGATATTCTCAACAGGAAAAGGAAGTTTGAAGATAATGAGACTGTTGCACTTAATGAAAAGTACAGTGTTATAATTCAGAAAAAGCTTCATGAAAAACTTAAAGATCTTGGTAGCTTTACAATTCCATGTGCAATAGGTAACAAATTTTATGGGAAAGCTTTATGTGATTTAGGTGCAAGCATTAACCTTATGTCATTATCAATATTTAAAAAATTAGAATTATGAGAAATAACCCCTACTACTATAACTCTGCAATTAGCAGATCATTTGATAACGTACCATAAAGGAGTTATAGAAGATGTCCTAGTGAAAGTGGATCAATTTATATTTCCTGTTGTTTTTATTTTATTGAATATGGAGGAAGATAAAGAGATACCAATCATTTTGGAGAGACACTTCCTAGCCACAGAAAGAGCAATGATAGATGTGCAGAAAGGGGAATTAACTATGTGCGTCAATGATCAAACTGTTACTTTTAACATTTCAAGATCAATGAAACATCCTGCAAAAGGTAAGGATGATAAATATTATAGAATGGATGTTATAAGATATTTGAGTGAATGTCATTTCAAAACTAATTATGAAGAAAAATTTGAAGTAAGATATTTGGAAAATGAGCAAGAAGAGGAATTATATTAATGTGAAGATCTTTTTAAGGAAGATTCAAACTATGTTCGAGAATGTTTTGAAATTTTGGACACGGTAGAAAAAGATAAATCATTTTGTCCATCAATTGAAAAACCTCCATAACTTGAGTTGAAATTACTTCATGATCATTTAAAATATGTCTTTTTAGGTGATTCCTCTACTTTTCCAGTTATAATTTCCTTAAAGTTAACGATGGAAGATGAAGAATGATTGATGAAAATTTTGAAAAATTTTAAGAGTCTTTGGATGGACAATAACTGATATTAAAGGAATCAGTCCTTCAATTTATATACATATAATTCATGTGGAAGAGAACTACAAACCTAGAGCTGATCCTCAAAAGAGATTGAATCCTATTATGAAAGAAGTTGTAAAGAAAGAAAATTAAAAGTGGTTAGATGCTGAAATTAACTATCCTATTTCAGATAGTGTATGGGTTAGTCTAATTCACTGTGTTCCTAAGAAAGGAGGAGTAACTGTGACTGTGAATGAACATAATGAATTAATATCAACTAGAAAAGTCACAGAATGGTGAATATGCATTGCTTACAAAAAATTAAATCTTGTTACTAGAAAAGATCATTTTCCATTACTCTTTCTAAATCAAAAGTTGGATAGACTAACTGAGCATAAATACTTTTGTTTTCTGGATGGATATACAGGTTATCACCAAATTCAAATAACTCTTGAGGATCAAGAGAACAATTTTTACCAGTTCTTATGGTACATTTGCTTTTAGAAGAATGCTCTTTGGTTTATGTAATGCCCCTGCTACATTAAAAGATGTATGATGACAAATTTTTGTGATTTAATTGAAAAAGGGATTGAAGTGTTTATGGATGATTTTTCAGTGTTAGGAACTTCATTTGACTCATGTTTAGAATATTTATCAAAAGTTCTTCAGCGATGTGAAGAAACAAATTTAGTCCTTAATTGGGGAAAATATCAATTTATGGTAGTAGGAGGATTTGTATTAGGACATCAAATATCAGAAAATGGTATGAAAATAGATCCTACTAAAATTCAAGTAATCGCTAATTTACCTTAACCAACAAATGTAAGGAAAATTAAGAGTTTTTTAGGACATTTTGGATTCTCCAGACGATATATTAAAGGCCTTTCAAAAATTGCTAAGCCTTTATGTCATTTACTAGAGAATGATGCAATTTTCAATTTTGATGAAGAGTGCCTAAAAGCTTTTGAGTTATTAAAAGAAAAATTAGTTACTGCACTAATTATAGTTTCACCAGATTGGGAAAAACCTTTTGAACTGATGTGTATTGCTAGTGGTTATGCTATTAGAGATGTTTTAGAACAAAGATATGAAAAAATTTTCAAAGTAATTTACCATGCTAGTAGAACTCTTAATGAAACTCAAATTAATTATACAACATTAGAAAAGAGTTATTAGCAATAGTATATGCCTTTGATCAATTTAGATCATATTTAATTGGAACCCATTTCGTAGTGCATACAGATCATTCTGCTATTAAGTATTTGATGAAAAGGAAGGATGCTAAACCAAGACTTATAAGATGGATTCTTCTTTTGCAAGAATTTGACTTTAAAATAGTAGATAGGAAGGGGACTGAAAATCAAATTGCTGTTCATTTGTCCAGCTTGAGTTAGAAAAGTCACTTTGTTTTGAAAAAGAAATTAATGAACATTTTCCAAATGAAAAACTGTTCAATATTAATGAGTGATGTGTTCTGTGGTATGCCGAAATTGTGAACTTTCTTGTAAGTGATATTATACCCTATGGAATGACATACCAACAGAAGAGGAAATTTATATTTGAAGCTAAGCCTTATTTTTTGGATAACTCATTTTTATATAAACAAGAAAAGGATATGATTATTCGAAGATGTGTACCTTTAGAAGAAACTTATGAAATTATCAAAAAAATATCATAATTCTGATTTTGGGGGGCATTTTGGTGTTGATAAAACAACATACAAAATTTTACAATCTAGATTTTATTGACCTCTTATCTTTAGAGATGTTAATGCTTATATCGAAACTTGTGATAGATGTCAACAAGTAGGCAATATTTCTAAGGGAAAAAGATGCCCCTCAATTTATGCTAGAAGTTAAAATATTTGATGTTTGGGGATTAGATTTCATGGGACCATTTATACCATCTTTTGAAAATTTACATATACCGTTAGCAATGGACTATGTATCTAAATCAATATAAATTGTTGATTTACCTCGATGTGATGCTCAAAGTATTGCAAAATTTTTTAAAACAAAAAAAAATTTGTAGATTTGGGATGCCGAGAGTTATCATAACTGATGGGGGAAGTCATTTCAGAAATGTTATAATAGAGAAATTATTAAAAAAATATCATATAAACCATAGAATTGATACTGCTTATCATCCTCAGACAAGTGGTTTGGTTGAATTATCCAATTGGAAAATTAAAAGAATTATGGAAAAATTTTTGAATCCAACAAAAATGGATTGGTCAGTCAAATTGACTATGCTTTGTGGGCTTATAGGACTGCATACAGAACTCATATAGGAATGTCCTCATATAGGCTAATATTTGGGAAAGCTTGTCATTTACCAGTTGAACTTGAGCATAAAACATATTGAGCGATTAAAGAGTTCAATTATAATTTGAAAGATGCTGATGAGAAAGGATTATTACAATTAAATGAGCTTGAAGAGATAAGAAATGAGTCTTATGAGAGTGTTAAGATTTACAAATAAAAGATAAAGATGTGGCATGATCGAAGGATTCTTATTAAAAAATTTTAGCCAGGGCAACAAGTTTGCTATATAATGCAAGGTTAAGATTATTTCCAGGCAAACTTAAGTCTAGGTGGATTGGCTCATTTGTTGTGATGAAAGTTTATCCTCATAGAGCTGTGGATATTAAAGATCCTAAAACTGGAAAAGTATTTAAAGTGAATGGTCATAGACTGAAACCTTATTTTGTAAGGGATCAGTGTAAATTTAACGATCGAATGATGTTGGGTCAACCAGAATAAGCACTGTTTATGTCAGGCTGACGACGTAAAACTAAGCGCTTTGTGGCAGGCAACCCATAGTTATGAGTGTGTCTTTTTTTTGCTTTGATCGTTGTTTGTCTGTGATTAAGAAAATTTGGGGTAGTATTTTTGAAACTATTATGTCTTATTAATGATTTTAAGACTTTATTTAGTGATAAAGACATGCTAGAATGGGTATTTGGACGTTAAGTTGACTGGTGCAAAATTGAGCACTGGCGCTTAAGCGCCAATATTCGGCGCTTAAGCGCGGATAATAAAAACCATGTGTGAAATTCAATTTCTAGAATATTTAACCGTCAATTGGTTAACTTAAATGTTTCATGGCAGTTTTAGGACGTGCCTAGAAGTTATTGAATGATTTAGGCCTATAAATGGAAGGGTTTTGTGATGGAGTTTCACCCCCATAATCATTTGTAGTCCTAAAAGTCTAAAAGAAAGTGAGATTTTGAGAAAATGTCTTCATGGGAGATGGATCTGAAAAAAAAGGAAGAGGCCATGAGGAAGAAATTCATTAGTCAAAGTGCACAAGAGATGTGTATCGGTTTCTTAGTCGTTAGTATTGAAGTAATAGCGCAAAAGATCAACAAAATTGATACTAGCGTCGTTTTACTTGAGACAAAGGTAAATGAAGTTAATGCACATCTAAAGCATATTGGATGGAAATTAAAAATGCAATTTAGCCATACTAGTTATATAGAGGAAGCGGATAAAGCGATGTATCTTAAGCAGAAATGGATTGAAGAAGATTGTATCAGAGCTTGTCACTACCATCTGCATTATCAACTCTATATTCTGAATGCCCAAGAAGAGACTAATGAAAGACAGGAATTTGTTCCAACAAATGAAGAATGAAATTAAGTTCAGAGTTAAATTTTGTTTGTTAGGAGTCGTTGTTTTTATGTGTTTGTGTTAAATCTTGTTTTATTGTTTATCTTTTGTGTTTAATTGAGTATGTTTGTTTAGTGTTTGTATTTAGGCAAATTTTCTCATCCGAGACTCTTTGGAATGAGAATTATGTGTTGAATGTTGCATGTAATTGTTCGTAAATGAATATGTGTTTGTTGGTGTGAAATTTTGTGTTATGTTAGCCTCGAATCGAATTAGTTATATGGAGAACTTTGAGAGAGAGGAGAGTTGAAGGAGAGGAAAATAGTCATTTTAAGTGTTGTAAGACCATTTAGGGGTGGTATACTTAGGCTAATAGTGCATTTTACTTAAGTTCAAAAATATCAAAAATTGTGCATTGGCGCCTAAGCGCCACATTCTTGCACTTAAGTGTGATGTAACTCAAGAGGCAGGCGCCTAAGCGCCACTTATCTGCGCTTAAGTGTCGGTTTACGAAAATCGGTTCGCGAAGGTTAAAGGTGAAAAATAACCCCAAAAATCGTCATTTTTACTCCTGTTGTTGTCTTCTTCCTCTCAAGTTTGTGATTTTGAAGTTAGGGCAAACCTTTTCGTGAAGATTTCTTGGTGGATTTGAGTCAAATTTGCTAGATTTGGATTTCTTAAGGTAAAAGCTTCACTACTATGTAAAAATTTTAGATTTTCATCATATATTTTGAGTACATTTGAAAAAACCCAAAAATCACGATTCATGGTGAAAAGTGAATAAAATTCTATAGAAATTACATAGAAAGTGTAGTTTGTGCTTATAGGAGTTAAGTTTAGTAGATTAGACTTGATTTTTGAAATTATTGTGGAATTTTGTGAAATTTGTAGAATGGCCCCAAGAATGAAGAGGAGTAAGAAAAGGCCCACTTTGATTCGAGTAATTTTGTGAGTTCAAAAGCTCAGGACAGATATAGTGACGCTCTACGGTCATGAAAATTGATTCCTGAGAGGTGTTTTAAAAATCTAGGTGGATCCGTGGAAGATTTGATCGTTCGCCAACAATGGGAACGATTCTGTTGTTTTTCTGTTGTGGTTGTGATATCTGTAGTACTAGAGTTTTATGCAAAACTTCCTGAGCCGGAAGAGGAACGAGTCATGGTCAGAGGCAAATTGGTACATTTTTTACCGGAGATAATCAATATGTTCTACCATTTACCGCCTGATACTTTATGTTTTTATGTGAACTATAGTTCGACTGAGACGGAACTGGATGAGATTAATTCATATTTGACTGTTGGAAGGGGACTTTGGAAAATTATAAATGAGACGAGAGTCAACTTTTCTACTTAAAAGTTAAGTGCACCATTGAAGGCGTGACACTACTTTATTTCAACTCGTCTGTTACCGATGAATCATCTTAGTGAAGTTACAAGGGAGAGAGCAACGTTGAATTATTGTATTCAGGAAGGCAAGATTGTCAATATTGGAGCTTTAATTTATCAGACTATCATCAGTTTTGCAACTGCCGCTACTACTGCAGGTCTGGGATTTGCTTCATTGATCTTCTCTTTGTGTGAGCAGGTTGGTGTGAGATATGATAGCTGGGAAGAAGTTCTGCTGCCTCTAAAGCCAATTACATGTGTAAATGTGAAATCGTATTTTGAGCACTCTATTTTTAGTTGGAGAGGAGGATTTTTGAGAAGTTATGGAATGTCAATGTCTGCTTTATCCACCTCTATTGTTTCTACGTTAAANCTGCCTCTAAAGCCAATTACAAGTGTAAATGTGAAATCGTATTTTGAGCACTCTATTTTTAGTTGGAGAGGAAGATTTTTGAGAAGTTATGGAATGTCAATGTCTACTTTATCCACCTCTGTTGTTTCTACGTCGAGACTATCTACCTCGCGAGCATCTACTTCTAGAAGTGAGTCTACTGAAACTCAGGATCAATTATTGTAGAGGATGATGGATAATATTAATTATACTGCAGATAAGGCTTAAAATCTAGAGCATTTTGTAGAACATATTGATGGGTATGCTAGAAAGCATAGTGATTATGAGGAGAAATTTCACTCATCTTTGGAAAGCCTTATTAGGGGTAACCAAGGAGTGGAATTTCCTTTAGATCCAAGATACCCTGATTATGTGTCTACGGATGTCTAGAACAGCGATAATTCAGATGATGAGGAGGAGGACTAAGTTATTTTTATATTTGTAATATGTGATAGACTACATGGTGTGAACTTGAGACAGTTGAATTTGTGTACTTGTTTGGACTATGTGATGTGTTGGATTTTTTTTGTTTAATTGTTATTGTGATGTTTGTGTTTTGTTAGTATTTTGTTTTAAATTCTATGGTAGTAATTGTTGTTGTGTGTTGAGTAATGTATTTTATTTAGTTTGGATTAAACTTATTTTTGTCTTTTGAAAAATTGAAAATCTTGCTAGCTTTAATTTTAAACTTGAATTTCAGAAAATTGCTACCCTGTATTTTTCTTTCATCTTGTTCGTGTGTTTATTTTTAAGTTTAGACTGTGAAATCAAAGTTAGTGTGTTTGTTTGTTTTTATGTTTGTACCCACAACCTAGAAGTCTAATAAATCTCTACAAGCTGAATTAAAATTAAAAAGATAGAAAATTGATTAAAATTTAATTTTACTCCTATTTTTAGTTTTAAACTAGTATAATTAGGTCATAAAAATTCCTGTAAGTTTGTTATTTCAATTTTTATTCCTGCTTATATGTATCTACTGCTAAACTGTTTAATCTTATTAAAAATTTCAGTTTGGGAGAATGAAAAATATTTCCAAAACTTGAATTTTATTTATTCTCAAATGTGCTACAAGTGAATTTGATTTGAAAAGAAAAATGATCACGTATATGAAGTTATATTAGGGAAGTAAATTTGATTATAGAAATGAGTAAGAAAGTTTAGTTAAAATTCAAAGTAATGAAGAAAAACTTTCAGTTAAAAATTTTTAGTGTAGAAAATGTTAAATATAGTGTAACTATCTTTAGTAAGAAAAATTGTATTTTTGAAAAATTCAGAAATTTAAACTTTTATTTTTAATGCTTAAATTTTTTTTATTAAAAATAATTTTCAAAACTATTATTATATTTATAATTAAAAAATTTATATCAGGCATTTACTTTAGGAAAAGAGAGGTGGAATTCAAAACTATTAAAGGTCTATCCAGATATAGTAATCCTTGCCTAAAAAAAAAAGAAAAAAATAATAATATGGGAGGAGAAGTTTGAGGATCAGTGTCTAATCAAAAATTGGTTCCACATTTGATCTTTTTAAAGTATAAGACTCGAGAAACTCTTAAGCTTAAGGATATAATATAGTAAGTAAATTATTCTTAATAAACTTTTTTTAAGTGGAGATAATAAAATGACTAAATTCTATAAGTGGAAAATCTACAATACTTCTGAATTAGATAGGAATTCATATTTTCATATTTTTTAACATTAAAAATTTCTTTACTTTAAGTTGGTCTCATTTACTAAATATTTTTTTCTAAATCGAACAACTATATTTCTAAATCTAAATTTTAGTAACTCCTAAAGAAACTCATATAAATATCTTACTTATTTAAATTTTAAAGAACGAAGTGTCACTTGAGGACAAGTAACACTTTAAGTTTGGGGGATTTTGATACACCTAAAATATATAGTGTTTTTAGACACATTTTTATACCTATTTTTGAGATATTGCGCTTTAATTGAAGGTATTTGTGTGTTTTCTCTTTCATGTACAAGTAAAAAGGTGAAAATGCTAAAAGGAGTGAAAAATGATAAAATTTGGAGCAAAAATGCAAAAATGGTACAAAAGTGTTTTGGCGCCTAAGCGCCAGTGAAACAGACAAGCCCACACCAAAGCGTCAGAGACAGTTATTTAACAAGTTAATTCATTTTGCTGAATTTTAAAGAGACATTTGAGGCACCTATTGGCTAAAGAGGGTGGTTAAGACCACTAGAAACGAAAATATGGTTAAAAGACTTGTGAAAGGAGGCATCCCTTAGAAAATACATCGAATCAGGACACATTTTGAAGAGATAACAAGCACCTCTTGGAAAATTTTAAAAGAAGGAAGTTGAGAGAAAAAAGTGGGGAGTCCTAAGAAGTTCTTGAAATAGTTCCTGAAGAAACTTTTGGAGAGATTTTTCAAGCACCATAAATTTACTTTTTCCTTTTTATTTATAGTTTTGTTGTGAGAGTTAAGAGTATTGTAAGAGAGGAGATTCAAAGAAACTTCAAGAGTTTGGTGGATAATTTGAGATAAGTTTTTATCTGTTTTTAAACTATTTTTGGTTTTAATCGAGACTTCTTTTTTGTTTGACAATGATTTCTACTTTTAAACTAAAGTGTGGTTTTGTTTTCTCCATGAATTTTCACTAGTTTTCTTTATCTTTCTCCTTAAAATGATAAGTAATTAAACTGTTGAATGGAAGTTGTGAAGAGTATTAATCTTTACTGTTGGAAGAAGTTATGATGATTTAATTTCATGTACTTCATTTACTTCTTGATCTGACCCATCTAGATGTTAAAATTTGTTGTGATAACATGTAAGAACCGGGATGGTATTGTCTCAGTTAACAATTGGAAAGAATCACATGAGGTTGTATGAATGAGAATGTAATTCATATGATTTAGTGTAAATAAATAGGGAAATAATATTTGAAGGGTGTAGAGTTGAAGGACTTTAGAGTAACAGGTTAAAGCCCCCAACTTGGTTTATTGTTTTAAGTTCTGATACGAGAAGTTAGCCTCAGGTGGAGGGAATCGATGAAACTCTAGAGTGAGAGCTGGTATCTTCCCTGTTTAGTCGGTCTTCAAAACTATTCAAACTTTAAATTAGCTAATGTTCTTTATAGCATCTCCAGTAAGGGTAAAGAATAATATTGCTCATATTTGACACAATACTATTTGAATACTTCCACAACATAATTCCTATACTTATTGTTGATTCATGATAAGGAGAAAGATATTTCATATTCAGTGTTTTTCTTTTACATAAACTCAAATTATATTTAGAAGTTGTTTATGTTTTGTCAAAATATCAAAAATACCAAAAAGAATTGAATTTTAATTACTGTAAAAATATCTATATTTTAAGTAATTGTCTTTTTGAAATAGAAAGTTTGTTACTTAGAAATGCATATTGTTAACACTCCCTGTGGGTTCAATATTTGAAGCTTAATCAAAAAGTCCTATATTACTTGATAATGATATGTATACTTGCGTAGTATTCCAATATATATATAAATTAAAAAATTAAATTCTTATTTTCTCAGGATCAAGTTTTTTGTGTTGTTACAAAGTAGGAAAGATAGGTGAAGAATATAATTGCATACATTGTTATACTGTTGCATATAAACAGTCGGGATCACTTATCACCCTCAAACAAGTGCTATACTTGATTATTTGTTAAGGGCCTATAGAACTGCTTACAAGACTCTTATAGGAATGACACCATATAGGCTCATATCTGGGGAGGCTTGTCACTTACCAATTGAATTAGAACATAAAGTTTATTGGGTGAAAAAGGAATTTAATTATAACATGAAAGACGCTGGTAAGAAATGATTATTGCAGTTAAATGAGCTCGAGGAAATTAGAAATAAATCTTATAAAAATGCTAGAATTTATAAAGAAAAATTAAGTCCATGTGGTCGAGGTCATTTAACTGCAGGACCATCAATAAGGGAGAGGATATTCAATGAGGATCGGCGGATTTGGAATAATATCTCCTACCTCCAAGACTTTCAATGAGGGAGAGGAAATGAACGACGACATTATTCACTAACTCTTGATAAGATTGTTGCCCCTGATACTCTTAAGTTGTCAGTAGTCCTAGCTCGATTAGAGTAATTAATCTGTGGACTATACTACTTTGCAAAAAAATAAATATTTCAAACAACAACCCTTTTCACAACATAACTACTTTTGTCTGCTAAGGTAAATTCTACACCCATGAAAATTAAACTAAAATGAAAGCTCATAACAGTTCATGGTTAATCACTCCGATCGAAGTTAGGGACTGCCCTCCATAAATTATCGGGTTAACAGCTCTTACTCAAGGTTGGGAAGCACACAGTTCAACTCTGAGCCGCCAACTTCACCATAGTCTTACACCTAGTCTTTGTCTTTCATATGTGACTATGAATTTCTTTTACTAATGTTTTCTTACGATTCCTTTTCAACTTTCTTGTACTGGCCTGCTTTCTTTTCCTGTAGTTCATTTAAATTCCCGACAAATTATATTATATTTTATGAGACTAACAATGCAGTGGTAGCAGAGGCCTAGATAAGCATTTACATTTTATGCATTGCAATTTTAAATAAGATTTCAAGGCAGCCGGGAATCAGCTAAATGCCTTGAAATCAGCTAAACATTTTCTTAGTTTAAATAACAAGTCATAAGATTTCGAGGCAGTCTGTTTAGTACGGCATAAATCCACAACTTGTCTTTATGTCTTCACACAACAACGTTGTGCAACATAAGCCGTAACTCACTTTAGGATCTAAGTTTATCGTTCGTTACATCATAAACTCTCTTATCTTCCAGGTTATTTACATGACTGTGTCATACAAATGTAAGCCCTAACAAAATTGGCAGGATGAAACATCTAATAATATTTCCTCAAAATTGAAGTAAAACCATAGGATAGTTTGGAAAGTCTCCGAGACGAGACATCCCCAAGTTTTCTCCCTTTAGATTCCAAAAATAACGATTTCTATTCGATCTTTCTCATTTGAAGTTTCCAACGTCCGGCCTTGAATACCCTAAACTTTCAGATTTTTGAAGACAATAGTTCTAATCAAAATCAAAAGTTTTCTTAGGTGACTTCGGTCATTTAAGAAGTAATTAATTGTACTTGCGCTTATAGAGAATTTTGGAACACAGGTAATATAAACTCTAATTTTTCATGTTAGATAGGGGAACTTGTCGGTCAACATAAAAGTTTTGCAGACCAAAACAGGTGTCAGAAATTTCTTAATTTATTTAATCGAGTTTCACTATCAAATAATGTGTTTATTTCCTGGGATAGATGTGTGATTTATAGTGTTGTGCTCATTTATTTAAACTATTGTCAGTATAAGATCAGTTATGTCTCATATTTTAAAATTTAAAATGCTACTTTTAAAAATTATATATATATTAATCCAACTCTCCCATTGACAACCGACAATATTTTAAAATTTAAAATGCTACTTTTAAAAATTATATATATATTAATCCAACTCTCCCATTGACAACCGACACACGCAAGTATGCGTGTCAGCCATGCAGTATACTAATTATGAGTTTGCATATCAATCTCACATAAAATGATTTAATTTTTGCAATGTGAAGAAGCACATGTCAATTAGTTAAGCATACATGTTAATCAATCTACAGCCTTTGTTGTCAACTACTATTTGTATAGCTTCTAACTACGATCTTTGTGGCCAAATGTCACTATTTCAGCTATTAACTACACCCTTTTTAACCAACTATTATTTTTATAAGAAATAATTATGATCTTTGTTGCCAACTACTACTCTTATAGCTTTCATTGCAACATTTGTGATCATTTACTACTACTATTACAACACATCATCCAAGCATTTGTGGCCAGCTATCTCTATTATAATTAAGAACTACATTTATTGTACCTTAGTTATGGTTATTATACATTAGTATTGTACATTTATGATTATCAAATTTATAATTTCATCTTTCATAATTAAAGAGAATAGTAGATCCATGCTTACGATACATCGTAATTATTTTCCATTCTAAGATTTTTGCACGTAAAAATTTAGATGTCTAATGTTTTTTTTTTTTTTTCATTTGTGTTAGATCTTCATACAACACTAAAATGTTAAATTATTTATCCACCGCCATGAATCTATAGGCACGCAACAATATGTAAAACCTATACTTTGCTTTCATAAAAAAATACAACTTCAATGTGTGAATATTAAAGTATTGATGTCAGATAAGTAAATACATATGAATCGAATAGTATCCATGTAAATCTTCATTTTTCAAAAAAATAATCACCACAACAACAAGCAAGCTTTTCTATTCTCAATTTGCAACTTTGCACAAAAAATTTAATGAATGATAGCCTCTTCAAAATTTACAAGATATGACCCTCAATTTCGAGCCACAAATGAAAAAAAATAAAAAGCAAAATAAGAGGAAAAAAAATGCATTTTTAAAAAATATCCTATATTCTATGACTGAAATTAAAAAAATAAAAAAGAGAGATTTAGCACAGCACCAATAAAGTAGCAGCAATATATAAAGGCATGGCCCAAGAGTTGAGCAGTAGTTTTCAGCAATCAACAGTTGCAGTTAAGAACCTACCCATTTAGCCCACCTGAAGAGGCGCCCGACTTTCTCTGGCAATAGATAAGGCTGCATAGATGACGGATCAAAGTCAGATCCTTGTGAAGAAGACCAGATATAGGCCCCTCTTTCCTGCTTGCTTCCAGGTACAGTGTTGTCGAGTATAAATGCCACCAACAGAGCAACCACCATGTTAAGCGAAAGGAGAGAATTCAAAGCATAATTGAGCTGCACATACAAACTACACCCTCAAAAAAAATATAAGGAATTGAAGCATTTACCTACATGCCACTCAGTTCAGATGCATTTACATATCTCAAATCTAAATTTATGTTTTATATTTATACCACCCAAACCTTTCGCACCATATAAAAAATATCAATATCTTAACTTTTAGAAGGTGAAATACACATTTTCATACGTGATTAAGGCGGCATAAATGTGAAAAATGAAGTTTAGGAGTTAGAAATGTAAATACTAGGAATTAAACGGTTTATCTGGAAATCTTCCAAAAATAAAAAATTGGGGCATTTACATATATATATATACTACTCAATTCTTATATTTATCATACTATTTAACCCCTAAGCTTTACTTTTAATATTTATAGTACCCAAATCTATCATATCACATCAAAAATATCACTATTTTAGCTTTTAAAAAATATAATAAACCTTTTCATCCATGGTTAAAGCCACATATATGCAAGAAATGAAATTTAGATGTTGGAAATATAAATAACTCATCCTAAAAAAATTTCATGAGAAAAAAATATACAAAAGTGTGCTAACGTATGGTTTCAAGATTTGCAGTGAGATGTTTCGCCGGGCTCAAATTTAAGAAGGGACATTTACCTACATACCACACAATTCTTATGTATTTACATATCTAACACCTAAACATTACTTTTTATATTTATACCACCTAAATCATTCATACCACATTAAAAATACCACCATTTAAACTTCTAAGAAGTGAAATAAACCTTTTATGCATAGGTAAGGTGGTATTTTATGCATAGGTAAGGTGGTATGTATGTAAAAAATGAAGTTTAGGTGTTTGACATGTAAATACATAGGAAATGAGTGGTATGTATGTATATCTTCCAATTAAGAACTATGGCAAATAACTTGTTAGTGATTTATGCTTGCTAGAACTCACTCCTTTACTGCCGGTATTTATCGGTCCATCGGATGCGGCAGCATATGGTACAAGATAGCTTGGGAGAATGAGGGTAGAACTCGAAGGGTATTGTTGAAAATATGCGGGAATGGATAGAGAGATAAATAATGTAAAGCCAACAATCAGCATGTTTCTTGAGCTTGCAGACTGCGTATATCGCAGGGTAGATAGGCCGAGCGCGACAATTAAAGCCCAAGTGAAGCACAAGACAGCAGCAGCCAATGCTAGAGGAATTGAAGCGAGTAGAGCGCCCACTTTTCCTGTAAAATTAAAAAATTACAATTACGATTGGATCAATTGTTTTTGAAAAAAAGTAGGATTTTCACACATAACATAAAATTTGTATGTATTTATATATCTATCATCTAAATTTTCNTAGGCCGAGCGCGACAATTAAAGCCCAAGTGAAGCACAAGACAGCAGCAGCCAATGCTAGAGGAATTGAAGCAAGTAGAGCGCCCACTTTTCCTGTAAAATCAGAAAATTACAATTACGATGGTATCAATTGTTTTTTAAAAAAAGTAGGATTTTCATACATATCATAAAATTTGTATGTACTTATATATCTATCATCTAAATTTTGATATTTATTTATATAGCATCCTAGCGTCCAAATTATATAAGAACATATTCATACAAAACTGCATTCAACTTTAAATAAGTTAATGAT
Source organism: Phalaenopsis hybrid cultivar (assembly GCA_002079205.1). NCBI lineage: Eukaryota > Viridiplantae > Streptophyta > Magnoliopsida > Asparagales > Orchidaceae > Phalaenopsis > Phalaenopsis hybrid cultivar. The sequence continues at coordinate 50,433 of JXCR01112532.1, read as the reverse complement.
AGTGGTATATTTTATGTGATTTACAAATTAGGATGTAATATTATAAGTAAATATGAAGATTTAGACATGTAAATAATAATTTTGGGTAAGTAGATTACACATATGATCGGTTTATGCAAATTTGTTCTCTCAATGCAGGAAATCCATGTGGATAGGACAAGTATGCATTACATACACCACCCAATTCCTATGTATTTACATATCAAACACCTAAACTTTATTTTTTACATTTATGCCCACAAATCTTTCAGCACATAAAAAATATCATTATTTTGACTGTTAAAAAGTGGCATGCACCTTTTCACGCATAGGAAAGGTGTCATATATATAAAACTTAAAGTTAAGGTGTTAGACATGGAAAGAGAAAAGTGTCAAAATCGCCCACAAACTCTTTGCAGGAGGTTATTTCAGAAATAGTTCCCAAATAGGATTATTTTAACACCTATTAGAATAGTCTGGGAATAAATTTGATATTTTTATAGATTATGAGACTAAAATGGCTCCATGTAATAAGCCAAGGGACTATTTTGACACTTCACTCGATATGTAAATACATTGGAATTGAGTGGTATGTATGTAAATATTCCCAAAAAAAAAATTTATGCCCAGTGGAAAAATAACTGCATGGGTTCTAAAGTTCATACCGACAAAAGAGAAAAGGACCAAAAAGAGTGCTCCAAATGCCAAGGCCTTTCTGCTCGCCATCTTCGTGGCATCTAGGGTATGAATATTTTCTGTCAGTGTTGTTGAGCCTGTACCAGTTCCCCAAAGTCCAGCCAGAATTCCTGAAAGTCCTTCCAGTCCTATACCTCTGCTAACAACTCCAGGCGTCGGAGGCCTTAAACAAATAAGTAAGGATGTTGCATGATAAGATCCAATCTGCACAATTTAATGGTGAAAAAATTATTCTTGAAGCTTCATGAAATCTTTTCTTTAAGAAAATCAATATGGGAATATATAATCACCTAAAAATAAAAACATCAATTTTCAATGAATGATAACAGGGTTCATGTTCTTTTAGTTGTTAATTGAATCTTCTTCCCTTCTCCTCCCAGCAGTCTCCTCCCCCATCAATTATAGTTCAACTTGTTGGAAAATAATTTGTAATGATAATTTACAAAACGTAGAAAAGACTCACCTCTTTCATCTAAAGGCTGAATAACAATGGAAGGAGTATCTAACATATTCTCTTCCTTCTTAACCCTGAAGGTTCATGCAATTTGCTATGTTTCACTGGCCTTCTAGAGTTTAGTCATTTACACAACTTCCAAAATGGTTATAATAGAAGCTCCTTTACGAATCATAATTAATGAGCATAGGTACTAAGAATTGAAAATTATTCCTTCCAATGGAATGCTTTAAAGACTTTGAAGATTAAGTTGTCAAAATAATTAAAAGAAGTATCTAATGCTAATATTTAAGAACAAAGATATTAAAAATTACACTAATAACCATAAAGGAATTAAACCGACAAGTGGTACAATAAACTTATTGGAGAGTGAAAAACAAACGGAAAATGAGAATTCATGAAACTGATCACAAATAGTTCAGATAAGGATAATGAAGATGAAAAGGACAAGATGCACAATTGAAAATTATCCCTTCTAATAATTGTTCAATATTAGAGCTATGAAACAATGTGCAAACAGAGTCAAAAGATTCACTAGAAACAATGATAGGAATTTGGATTAGAGAAAAAAATACTCTTTACCACAATATCATAAAGAGTAGAAAATAATTGAGGACAGTCAAACCACTAGACGGTTAAAAGAAAAAACTGCAGGTAAAATTCTACAGGTAAAATTCTAGGCTGACTCATCTCAGCCAAGCCACATTTTAGGCCAACTGCAACTGTTTGAAAAAAGAATTGTAAAGTTGCTGAAGATATTTGTTCAAAATACTGCGGTGGCTATTAAAAAAAAAAAAAAAAAAACATTTTGCAAAAAATCAGACCGCAGCTTTCTAGCAGTCACCACAGGTAGCCGATCGTGGTGGGAAAATGCAATCTTCAGTTGTAACTTTTTAAAAATGAAGGCAAAATGTTGTTTTGTCAAACAGTAAAACTGCGATGCGACACTGCACTGCCACCGCACTGCCGCCCCAAACGCATCCTAAAAACACAATAGGACTTAAAGAACATAAAAAACAACAAAAAAAAATGAAAACACAAAAATAGTAGGTGTGAATGTTGAGGGGAGCAACCGCCCCCCTCAAGATCGAAGCCTTGCATCAGTTAAATATTAAAGGAAGATGTACATATATAGTGTACAATTTAGAGGGAAAACTCTCTCAATTACTTATTAAATACATAACAAATATATATACAGCTTAGGCTAACCTTCATACAATTGGAGGGAAATTATATCATCATAATAAAAAAAGAAAGAAAAAGAAATACAATAATGGATAATTAAGGGAGAATAATTTCTCCCTCAAATGTAATAGAGAACCTATGGTTTCCTAAATCAGATATGCATATTAGCACTCCCCGTCAAAATGGGTTTGTTATATATCATACATCCCAAAATTACTGTTGAGATCATTAAGGTGGTGTCGAGGAGAAGTCTTGGTAAAAATGTCAGTAATCTAACACTAAGTTGGGATATAGCTTAGTTAAACAAACCCTCTATTGACATTCTCAGAGATGAAGTGTTTGTCAATCTCAATAATGGATTTTTTGAAATAATGATGACTGATTCACTATCACTGAACATCTTAATAATGCTTTGGTTTTCCATGTGATGTTCCAGAAGTAATTTTTTTAGCTACATCCCTTCACAAATTTCTAGGGTCGAGCACAATACTCAAATTATGCAATGTTTCTTGCCACCACAGCTTGCTTTTAACTTCTCAAAGTAACAAGGTTACCTCGTACAAACAAACAATAAGTTGTGATAGATCTTTTATTAATCAGTTCTCTCGCCCAACTAAAACCAGTGTAGATCTCATAGTCACAGTTCTCAATCTCCTTGAATAACAATCCATGTCCTGGAGTCATCTTTATGTACCTCAGGATTCGAAAGACCCCTTCTAAATTATCTTCATTTGGATCGTTCATATGTTGGTTCACTACACCCACAGAAAAGGCAATGTCAGGTCTTGTATATGTCAGATCAAATCAATTTCCCAAGTCTTTGATACCATTCTATTTCAATTGGGGTGTTTATCCTCTCCTTTTAATGCTCGTTGCTTGGGATCCATAGAAGTTGTTATTGGTTTGCATCCCAACATTCATGTATCCTTTAATAATTCAAGAATATACTTCTCTGGGATATGACAATGCCTTTTTTTAATCTAGCTACTTTCATTCTCAGGAAGTATCTTAAAGATCCATGATCTGTGATCTCAAACTCGGAAGTGATTATTTTTTTATTGTTTCAAGTTCCCTTATGTCATTGCTTGTAAGAACACTATCATCTACATATATAATGACATGGCTATCATGCCTTCTTGATTTGATCTCACAAACAAATTGTGATCAACCTAACACTGATAGTGATAGTACTCATTAGCAAGAAGAGTCTTGGTAAACCTTTCAAACCATATTCTGAGAGATATTTTCAACCCATAAAATCATTTCTTTAGTTTTGCACACTAACTGATTACTTGTGTTGTTCTTTAATAGTGCAGGCATCTCTATATATACTTCTTCATCAAGCTCCCCATTAAGAAATGAATTTTTAATATCTAGCTGATGTAAATGTCAATCATGGTTGATTGCCAATGATAGTAATACCCTTACTGAATTAAGTTTCGACACTTGTGCAAATGTCTCCGGGTAGTCATCCGTTAAGGTTAATGAACCCTTTGCTACAAGTCTAACCTTGAACCTTTCTATGCTCCCATCTGCTTTGTATTTAACAGTGAATATATATTTGCACCCTACAATTCTTTTCCCGGGTGGCAAAGTTATTATGATCCAGGTACCATTTTTTTCAAGGGCAAGAACCTCTTCTTCTATAACCTTTTTCCAAGAAGAAATAGATAAGGCCTCTTGGATTGAATTTAGAACAAGAAAATTATCCAAGTTTTGAACAAAAGATTTGTAAGAGAATGGTGATCTTCTATTAGAATATGAGAATATTAATATGCAGATTTATGTATTAATTGCATTGATTTGCTTTTATTTACTTTCCTTTTTGTCTTTATTTTATTTTTATTTGTTTCCTTACTAGTAGATCTTGTAATTTGTAATTGATATTTATACACATCTTTGCATCAATAAGATTACCTTGGGTTCTATTCTAACATTATTTCAAAGCCATGGCCCTAACCTAGCTGTCGAGCTCTCCTCGTAGCCAGCTAGGTCTGATCCCAACATTAGAACTTCTGCCTCCCTATTTAGGCCCCATATTGTTCAGGTTCCCTCACTACCTCAGGTTATTGCAAATTCCCGCACTACTTCAGCAGGATGTCACAGGTTCCCACATTGCTTCAGATTTGTCATAGGTTCCCAACACTGAGGATCTGACAGACCCATCAGCTGGAATTCCCACACTATTTTAGGTTTCCCTTTATTTTGTTCAGGATCTACCATCTAGAACCTCTGTTATGGCCACCTGGGGCACCTTCCAACTTACCAGATCCAACAGGAACCCTTCCAGAGGCAATATTCTTACAAGCAACCAAAACTTTACGATGTCTCGACAACCTAAAATCTCATTTGATCAATCAGAGCCATAGCAGACTACTCCAGCACTGAGTCGTCATCAGATAATGTTCTTGATTCCACCGAAGGATCAATTCCAACCACCGTTTCTCTGTAGATCAGAGGACAAGAAAAAACATGAACTTCTTAATTACAATCCATAAACTAAACGAAAGTAACTTTTTCCAATGGTCCCAATCTATGGGTTGGTTTCTCTGTAGATCAGAGGACAAGAAAAAAACATGAACTTCTTAATTACAATCCATAAACTAAACGAAAGTAACTTTTTTCCAATGGTCTCAATCTATGTCCTTTTTCATCAAAGGGTGTGAAAATTTTGATCATCTCACTAGTGTATTCGTGAACCTCCAAAGACTGACTCAGCATATGGAGCTTAGAAATTGGAGAATTTCGTGGTCATGTCGTGGCTATCAACTTCATGGAGACTTCTATTAGCCAATCATATATGTTCCTTCCTTCTACTAGTGCCCCCTTAACGGCAGTACGTGATATAAGCTCAGATGTAGGGAATTCCAGTCAACTCTATGAAATCTTTAAGAAAATCCGTGAGGGAAAATAAGAATCGAGGACCGTGACCTAGTATTACAATGATGTAGTTGCATTATGGATGAAATGCGACTTGTATTATGACTATACAAGGAATCTCCAGCCGACCCATCTCACTTCCAGAAAAGTGTCGAAAAGGACTGCATGTTCAAATTTTTTACAGGCCTCAACAAATATCTTGATGAAGTCCACGGTTGCATACTTGGTCGATATCCTCATCATTCTACTCGAGTTGCTTTCACTGAGATTCGTAGCGAAGAGAGCAGGAGACTTGTCATGCTCAGTGCGTCCACTCCATTCGTCAAAGTATTCAGCTTGGTCTTTAACAGTGCTCAACCCCAAGTTGGTCACCCCACTTGTGATTATTATCACAAGCCCAACCACACTCGTGATAACTGTTTGAAGCTCCATGGGAAACTTGCATCCAACCCTTTGGCCAAATATTTCGCTCTTAAGGGTCTCACTACAACTTCTGAAACCAAAACAGTACATTCATCATTTACCCAGAACAATCTGAAATCCTCCAATTCTCTTAAAAGTCAAATGGAGCATTTTTGGCACTAAAAAAAAGAGTTAGAGATTATTTGAGGGTCGTCCGTAAGAAGCTGTCGGCAGCCGGAATNTTCTCTCAATGGAGGAAATCCATGTGGATAGGAGAAGTATGCATTGCATACACCACCCAATTCCTATGTATTTACATATCAAACACCTAAACTTTATTTTCTACATTTATGCCACAACTATTTCAGAGCGCATAAAAAATATCATTATTTTGACTGTTAAAAAGTGACATACACCTTTTCATGCATAGGAAAGGTGTCAAACATGTAAAATTTAAAGTTTAGATGTTAGATATGTAAAGAGAAAATTGTCAAAATGGCGCACAAACTCTTTGCAATAGGTTATTTCAGAAATGGTTCCCAAATAGGATTATTTTAACACCTATTAGAATAGTCTGGGAATAAATTTGACATTTTTATAGATTATGAATAAGCCAAGGGACTATTTTGACACTTCACTCGATATGTAAATACACTAGCATTGAGTGGTATGCACGTAAATATTCCCAAAAAAAAATTATGCCCAGTGGAAAATAACTTCATGGGTTTTAAAGTTCATACCGACAAAAGAGAAAAGGACCAAAAAGAGTGCTCCAAATGCCAAGGCCTTTCTGCTCGCCATCTTCGTGGCATCTAGGGTATGAATATTTTCTGTCAGTGTTGTTGAGCCTGTACCAGTTCCCCAAAGTCCAGCCAGAATTCCTGAAAGTCCTTCCAGTCCTATACCTCTGCTAACAACTCCCGGCGTCGGAGGCCTTAAACAAACAAGTAAGGATGTTGCATGATAAGATCCAATCTGCACAAGTTAAGGGTGAAAAAAATATTCTTGAAGCTTCATTAAATCTTTTCTTTAAGAAAATTATCCCTTCTGATAATTGGTCAATTTAGAGCCATGAAACAATGTGCAAGCAGAGTCAAAAGATTCACTAGAAACAATGATAGGAATTGGGAGTAGAGAAAAAAAACACCCTTTACCATAATATCATATAGAGTAGAAAAAATTTCATGACAGCCGAATCACTAGACGGTTAAAAGAACAGGGCTAACAAGCCTATGGGTAAAATTTTAGGTTGAGTCATCTCAGTCCAGCCCCATTTTCAGTTTGGGCCACATTTTAAGGGTCTGTTTAAGCCAACTACAACTGTTTGAAAAAAAATAATTGTGAAGTTGTTGAAGATGTTTGTTCAAAAATTTGCGGTGGCTGTTACAAAAATTAAAAAAATCCTTTTGTAAAAAGTCAGACAGCAGCTTTCTATCAGTCACCATAGGTAGCGGGTCGTGGCGGGAAAACGCAATTTTCAGTTGTAGCTTTTTGAAAACGAAGACAAAATGTTGTTTTGTCAAACAGGAAAAACTGCGGTGCGGCACTGCACCGCCACCGTACTGCCGCCTCAAACGCATCCTAAAAACACAATAGGACTTAAAGAGCATAAAAAACCACAAATAAAATGAAAACACAAAAATAGCAGGTGTGAATGTTGAGGGGAGCAACCGCCCCCCTCATTATCGAAGCCTTACATCAGTTAAATATTAAAGGAAGATGTACATATATAGTGTAGAATTTAGAGGGAAAACTCTCTCAATTTCTTATTAAATATATAAAAAATATATATACAGCTTCGGCTAACCTTCATACAATTGGAGGGAAATTATATCATCATAATAAAAAAAAGAAACACAACAATGGATAATTAATGGAGAATAATTTTCCCCTCAAATGTAATAGCGAACCATGGTTTCCTAAATCAGATATGCATATTATCACTCCCACTCAAAATGGGTTTGTATATATCATACATGCCAAAATTACTATTGAGATCATTAAGGTGGTGTCGAGGAAAAGTTTTGGTAAAAATGTCAGTAATCTAACACTAAGTTTGAATATAGCTTAGTTAAACAAACCCTTTATTGACATTCTCAGAGATGAAGAGTTTGTCAATCTCAATAATGGATTTTTTGAAATAATGATGACTGATTAACTATCATTGAACATCCTAATAATGCTTTGGTTTTCCATGTGATGTTCCAAAAGTAATTTTTTTAGCTACATCCCTTCACAAATTCCTAGAGTCAAGCACAATACTCAAATTATGCAATGCTTCTTGCCAACACAGCTTGCTTTTAACTTCTCAAAGTAACAAGGTTACCTCGTACAAATAAACAATAACCCGTGATAGATCTTCTATCAGTCAGTTCTCTCTCCCAACTAAAACCAGTGTCGATCTCAAAGTCACAGTTCTCAGTCTCCTTAAATAACAATCCACGTCCTGGAGTCATCTTTACTTACCTCAAGATTCGAAGGACCACTTCTAACTTATCTTCATTTGGATCGTTCACTACACCCACAGAAAAGGCAATGTCAGGTCTTGTAAATGTCAGATCCAAACAATTTCCCGGTCTTTGTTATCATCCTATTTCAGTTGCGGTGTTTATCATCTCCTGATGCTTGTTGATTGGGATCCATAGCAGTTGCTATTGGTTTGCATCCCAACATTCATGTCTCCTTTAATAATTCAAGAATATACTTTTATGGGATATGGCAATGCATTCTTTTAATCTAGCTACTTTGATTCTCAAGAAGTATCTTAAAGATCCAAGATCTTTGATCTCAAACTCGGAAGTCATTATTCTTTAATTGTTTCAAGTTCCCTTATGTCATTGATTGTAAGAATACTATCATCTACAAATGTAATAACATGGCTATCATAACTTATTAATTTGATCTCACAAAAAAAGTGTGATCAGCCTAACACTAATAGTGATAGTACTCATTAGCAAGAAGAGTTTTGGTAAACCTTTCAAACCATATTCTAGGAGATTTTTTCAACCCAGAAAATCATTTCTTTAATTTTGCACACCAATTGATTACTTGTGTTGTTCTTTAATATTGAGGCATCTCTAAATATACTTCATCAAGCTCCCCATTAAGAAATGAATTTTTCATATCTAGCTGATGTAAAGGTCAATCATGGTTGATTGCCAATGACAGTAATACTCTTACTTAATTAAGTTTCGATACTTGTGCAAATGTCTCCTGGCAGTCATCCATTAAAACTAGTGAACATTTTTGCTACAAGTCTAACCTCGAACCTTTCTATGCTTCCATCTGTTTTATATTTAACAGTGAATATATGTTTGCACCCTACAATTCTTTTCCCGGGTGGCAGAGTTATTATGATCCAGGTACCATTTTTTTCAAGGGCAAGAATCTCTTCTTCCATAACTTTTTTCCAAGAAGGAATAGATAAGGTCTCTTGGATTGAATTTAGAACTAGCAAATTATCCAAGTTTTGAACAAAAGATTTGTAAGAGAATGATAATCTTTTATTAGAATATTAATATGCAGATTTATGTATTAATTGCATTGATTTGCTTTTATTTACTATCTTTTTTCTCTTTATTCTGTTTTTATTTGTTTCCTTACTAGTAGATCTTGTAATTTGTAATTGGTATTTATACCCCTCTGCATCAATAAGAATTACCTTGGGTTCTATTCTAACATTATATCAAAGCCATGGCCTTAACCTAGCTGTCGAGCTCTCCTTGTAGCCGGCTAGGTCTGATTCTAACATCAGAATTTCTGCCTCCCTTTTCAGGTTCCCGCATTGTTTCAGGTTCTTGCACTACCTCAGGTTATTGCAGATTCTCGCACTACTACAGCAGGATGTCACAGGTTCCCACACTGCTTCAGATTTGTCATGCGTTCCCAACACTAAGGATCTGGCAAACCCATCAGTTGGAATTCCCACACTGTTTTAGGTTTCCCCTTTTTCTGTTCAGGATCTACCATCTAGAACCTCTATTCTGGCCACCTAGAGCACCTTCCAGCCTACCAGATCCAACGAAAACCCTTCCAGAGGCAATATTCTTACAAGCAACCGAAACTTTACGATGTCTCGACAACCTAAAATCTCATTTGGATTGATCAGAGTCACGGCGAACTACTCCAGCACTGAGTCGTCATTAGAAGATGTTCTTGATTCCACCGAAGAATCAACTCCAACCTCCGTTTTTCTATTGATCAGAGGACAAGAAAAAAAACATAAACTTCTTGATTACAACCCATAAACTAAAGGGTGTGAAAAATTTGATCATCTCACTAGTGTGATTCGTGAACCTCCAAAGACTGACTCAGCATATGGAGCATAGGAATTGGAGAATTTCATGGTCATGTCCTGGCTGATTAACTTCATGGAGACTTCTATTAGCCAATCATATATGTTCTTTCCTTCTGCTAGTGCCCTCTAGAAAGCAATCCGTGACATAAGCTCAGATGTAGGGAATTTCAGTCAACTCTAAGAGATCTTCAAGAAAAGCAGTGAGGGAAAATAAGAATCGAGGATCGTGACCCAGTATTACAATGATCTAGTTGCATGATGGATGAAATGCGACATGTATTATGATTACACTAAGGAATCTCCAGCCGACCTATCTCACTTCCATAAAAGTGTCAAAAAGGACTATATGTTTCAATTTTTGACAGGCCTCAAAAAATATCTTGATGAAGTCCCCGGTTGCATCCTTGGACGATATCCTCCTCATTCTACTCGAGTTGCTTTCACTGAGATTCGTAGCAAAGAGAGCAGGAGACTTATCATGTTTGGTGTGTCCACTCTATCTGTCGAAGTATTCAGCTTAGTCTTTAATAGTGCTCAAACCCAAGCCGGTCACCCCATTAGTGATTATTATCAAAAGTCCAACCACACTCGTGATAAATGTTGGAAGCTCCATGGGAAACTTGCATTCAAACCTTTGGCCAAATTTTTCACTGCTAAGGGTCTCGCCACAACTTCTAAATCTAATACAGTACAGTCGTCCTCTACCCAGAACAATCTGGAATACTCCAATTCTCTTAAAAGTCGAATGGAACACTTAATCAAGTTGCTTGGATCCAATCTAGTCTCTTTCAGCCAGTCAACCTCCCACGTTCGTCAAGGTACCAATCTTATGGCACTCACTGATTTTGCCCCTTCTACTCCATGGATTGATTCAGGTGTCATGGACCAAATGACTGGAAGCTCTCAAGCCTTCTTGACATACTATCTTTGCTCAGGGAAAGATAATGCTAAAATTGTTGATGGGTTCCAAAGTTCCAGAGTTGGTAAAGGGTTTGTTGTTTTAACAAAAGGTCAACTCTGGAATCTATATTATATGTACCTCTGTTGAAGTGCGACATTTTACCTGTCAGTAAGTAGGCATATGACATTAACTGCATTGCTCATTTTCCTCTGATGTCTGCCTTTTAGGATCGTCATTTGGGGATTATAATTGGAACTGCTAAGCGAGTAGATGGGCTCTATGTCTTCCAAGAGAAAAGCACGGAGAAAGATGACACTCTACCCAGTAGCTGCAGTTTATCTCAGTTCACTGAATACCCTATTATGTTGTTAAACAGTCGTTTGGATCATCATAGTTTCCAGTACCTAAAATAATTGTATTCGTTGATGTTTACTAATAAAAATTATTCTAATTTTAAATGTGAAACCTGACAGTTAACATCATTGTGTTTCTTATCCAACACACAATTACACACCCGCTCATTTCTTTTTTATTCAGAGTGACTTAAGTGGACCCACTTACACTCCTAGCTACACAAATAAACGGTGGTTCCTTACTTTGATCGATGACTACACTTAGATGATGTAGTTCTATATTTTAAATGATAAATATGAAGCTGCTATGACTTTCAAAATTTTTCACATTTTTATTTTGACCCAATTCAAAATTTTTATTCAAGTCCTTTGGACTGACAATGATCATGAATTTTTTAACTCTATATAGAAAAATTCTTAATAAGAGCATCCTCCATCATAGCTCATACATCGACACTCAACAAAATGGAATAGACGAGAGGAAAAATCGACATCTCTTCGATGTTACTTGTTTTATTATGTTTCACTCTAATAACCTAAAACGTTTCTAAAATGATGTCATTCTTACCAATACTTATCTCATTAATAGAGTTCCCTATAAAATTTACAAATTTAGCGCCTCAATAGTCGTCTTGAGATCGTGCTTTCCTAACAATCGAGTCTTTTCCATTTCGATCCCAAAATTTTTTGATGCATAATCATTGTTCGGAACACGGCCCCAACTCAAAGTAAACTTGATCTCAGATCCATAAAATGTGTTTTATTCAAATACTCTGCCATTCAATTAAGGTATCAGTGTCTTGATCTTGCCACAAAGAAGGTCTAAGCGAGTATTGATGCCCCCTTTTTTGAAAGTGTTACTTTCCTAACTCAGCCTCTAGTGAAAAGGAGCTAGAGTTCTTGGACACAGTTCATCACCCTACCCCTGTGGATGTTCACCCCACATCACCTACCATCGAGGAACCCTTTGTTCCTATGGTTCCACCCACCTTTCCTACCACCAAGGAGCCCTCTATTCCTTTTATCCCACCATCACATCCTCCCACTCTCCATATCTACACTGAACGCACTCATTTGGATGCGCCTACTTGCTAACCCCTTGCTAAACTCTGAATCCCCTCCGGACGACATCCCCAACATTGCTCCAACTACAAAAGAGGAAGTTAGTTCCTCTAGTAAGGCACGCAATCAAATAGACTCTCTCTATCCATTGGCAACCTATGTCACTCTTTGGAGATTATCGCCAACCTACAGAGCATTTGCTATCACCCTAACCAATCATCAGCTTCCATCTGCTATTGAGGCGTTGTCTTAGCAAACGCAGCCTGAAAAACTGTCATCATAGAGGAGATGAATGCGCTTCAATAAAATCATACTTAGGACATTGTTGATCTTCCTCGGGGCAAGAAAGCAATGTGATGTCAATGAATTTTAGCATCAAGTTTAAATCTGATGGATCATTTGAACACAACAAGACATGGTTAGTCACCAAAGGGTACTCACGGACCTACGGAGTTGACTATGAAAAAATATTTTCTTCATTTGCTAAGTTAAACATCATTCGGGTCTTTTTATCATTTGTAGTGAATCTGTATTGGTCATTATTCCAGCTTGATGTCAAGAATGTGTTCTTGAATGACGATCTTACAGAGGAGGCATACATGACTCTTTCTCATGCTTTGACTCCACTGCCTCCCATGGACAAGTATGTAGATTGTGAAAATCCCTTTATGGATTGAAGCAATCACCACAGTCATGGTTCAAGAAATTCAGAAAGGTGGAGGTTGGTCATGGATTCACTCAGGCTCAATCGAATCATACTCTTCTTCTTACATTTCTCCAGTGGCCAGGTAGTTATCATTTTTGTCTATGTTGACAATATTGTTCTCACAGGCAATGATCTATCAACATTAGAGTCTCTGAATGACACTCTTGTTGCTTCCTTTGAAATGAAAGCCTTGGGATCTCTCTGGTACTTCTTAGGCATGGAAGTTGCTCGGTCATCTTAGGGCATTTGTCTGTCTCAGGGAAAATATGTGATTGACATTTTGACAGAGAACAATCTTTCATGTGCAAAGTAGTGACTGCCCCAATGGATCCCAATTAAAAACTATATGTTCCCAATTAAGTTCCTGTAAAAAAGACTCACTACCAGTGTCTGCTAAGAAGCTCATCTATCTTGCCAATAAATATCCCGACATATGCCACACAGATGAGATAGTCAGCCAATTCATGCATGATCCCTATGAGCACCACCTCCAAGCAGTCTACCAGATTCTCCACTATTTAAAAGGCACACAGTGCTCAAGTTTGTTTTTTTTCGCACTTCTTGTTCCATGGATGTTTACACGGGTGTTGATTGGGTCGCATCAGTCCATGATCGGCGACTACCTCGGGGTACTGCTCATTTGTGTAGGCAAACTTGGTCACGCGGAAAAGCAAAAAACTGTCTGTAGTTGTTTGGTGCAATGCGGAAGTTGAATTTAGGTCCAAGTCCCTGTGAATTTGTAAAGCTCTCTCGTTGCGCATCATACTCCACAAACTACGTATGAAAGTCTCTACTCCCCTATAGTTGCTCTGTAATAACAATGTTGTCATTAGCATTGCTCACAACTCAGCCCACATTGCACCAAGTATGTTGAGATTGACCGTCACTTCATTAAGGAAAAACTCCAATCCGGAGAAATTTGGGTTCCGTTTGTGTCATCTAGTGGTCAGCTGACAGATATTCTCATAAAGAACCTTCCTCGGCAAGTTGAACATGACTGACATTTATGCTTCAACTTAAAGTGGAATATTATAATATTAGAATATTAATATGCCAATTTTTGTATTAATTGCTTTGATTTGCTTTTATTTACTTTTCTTTTTCTCTTTATTTTGTTTTTATTTGTTTCCTTACTCTTTGCATCAATAAGAATTATCTTGGGTTCTATTCAAAAAATTTTCATGTCACAAATTCTTCTATTGGTTATGTTATGTCACAAATTCTTCTATCGGTTATTTTGTGTATTCTTGTGCTCCTTCTCCCTCTTGGTATTCATGATGTTTTGATCCAACATCTGTATGAATTTTTGGGATGTGTGAAAGTTGATTTTGGTGATTTGTATTCCTGATTTTGTATAGTGTTCCTTACATGCTCCCTGGCTTTTTTTCTTAATGGTGTAACACTCTGAGTTCTTTATTCTTGGTGAGAGCTATGAGATGATTTAGTGTAGTAATAGATTTCTTTTTAGGTAGATTTGTGATAGTGGACAAGAGTGACTTCATCAAGGATAAGAGATGTAAGTTTGAGATTCATGGTTGGTTTTTAAAGGAGGTGGCATCCGTACAATCGTAAAATTTGTGTTTCTATAGAGTAGTATTTAAATCCTTTTTATTTGAAAAGTAGCCCACAAAGATGTATTTAATTGACTTGGGATCATGTTTGGTCATAATAAGTTGATGTAGATGAACAAACGAGATTCAAACAAAAAAATTTTTGCAGTAGGTTAGAAGTGAATGATTGATTATGTGGATAGGATTTTATGAGTGTTGGGAGATTTATTAAAGTATAACACTCTGTCAGGCATCCTATCTGATTATGTGGATAAGATTTTATGTGCTGAGAGGTTTATTAAAGTATAACACTCTGTCAGGCGTCCTATTTATGAGATAGGTGGATGTGAGAATTGCATCACCCTAGAAATGTTTGGGTACATTGTTAGTGAATAAAATTGATCAAGGCACTTCGAGGAGATGTCTGTTATTTCTCTCAGTCACACCACTTTCTTGGAGTCTGTAAAAATAAGAACTTATATGAATGATGTCATTTTTGGATAGATAAGGTCCAAAAGTGCTATTGCAGTAGTTTTTAAAATTATTAATTTTTAGAATTTGAATTTTGTTATGAAATTGAGTGAAGATCATATTGTGAAATGTTGCAAATATACTAGCAGATTCAATTTTTTCCTTCATGAGAAAGGTCCAAATGATTCTAGTGTGGTCATCAATGAAAATGACAAACCACCTAGTCTCATTTATATTATTTTATTTTTTTAGAGTCCCCAGTTATCACTCTGAACCATGAAGAAAGTATGTGTTGATTTGCATTTTAGGTCTGAGTACACTTGTCATGTTTAACAATTGATTAAGTTTCACATTAATCAGAACTAAGCTTTTTATTAATAAATAAATGTAGATATAACTTTTCAATATAATAAAGGTTAGGATACCCAAGACGAAAATGTCATAACATAACTTGACTCTCATGCGAAACAGACTTAGATATAAGAATTGACTAAAAGAATTTTGAATGATATGATGGTCCTTTTGAAGTGGAAGGCATAGTGAATAGATAAAGTCCACGATAAATATTAGCACCGTAAATCACCTTCTTTGAGTCCATCGCCTGAAATTCACACAGATTATGGTAGAATTTAGTAACACAATTCATATCACGAATGAGTTTACTGATAGACGGTAAATTGTAGTGAAGTTTAAGAACATAAAGCACAGATTGAAAAATAAGATAATTTGTGAGTTTCACACTTCATTTCTTTCCATAGATGAAAAGGACCCGTCTGCAGTCTAATTATAGTATGGTGTTTGCAGGAATGAAATGATTGGAAAACAGTGATATCATATGTCATATGATCAGATGCTCCATAGTCCACTATCCAAAAGTTTGTTCATCTTATTGATAGCAACAAATGAAGATAGAAGATTATCTTGATGTGCTAGAATGCTAGTAGAAAATTTGGACTATCGTCCCTTTGGAGAGCTTCAAGTTGTTCACTGTTGAATGGACTATATTCCTAAGGCTTGTCTTCCTTAATGTTGTGTTTGCTTGATTTCCCCCATCACCTTTGACTTTATTGGGCTTTCAATCTGTAGATTTTTCATAAATTTTCCAACATTTCTTCAAATGAATAAGTTTTTTGCAATATTCACACCTCGATCTACTCCAATTTGATTTGTTGTTTTGTGTTGATTTATGAGTGTATAAAATTGAGTTGTCAACATTTTATGTAGTGCGATTACCTGACATCATGAGTTTCTTCCTACTCCCTTCCCTTCATAATTCAGAAAAGCCTTCAAAAAGTGAGGGAAAAGATTTGGTTCCCATGATTCTTCCTCTCACTTCATCTAAGTCCTTATTGAGTCCTCAAAAGAAATTGATAGCTCTCTTCTGTTCAACAATGATTTTGTAAAGGGCAGAGTCTTATGGCCATCTCCATATGTACGTTTCATATATATCTACTTGGAGTCAATATTTGGAGAGAATATTGAAATATTGAGTAACATTCGACTAAATCTTTCTCAGTTCATGTCATCTAGTTTTAAAATCAAGCAATTCAGAGGTTTTGTCAATACTTGAATAAGTTTCCTTTACGACATCCCAGATTTTCTTGTCGTTTTGTCCAGGAGGAATTTTTCTCCAATCTTTGTATTCATGGAGTTGATAAATCATGACATGACTATGTGATCTTCAATCTTTAATGTCTGATGTCTAGAATTAAAGACTTAATGTGCAGAAATTTCTTTAGTGAAATAATCACTTTTTCTTATCAAAGATGTACATGAACACAGATTGAGACTATTGGAGGAAATTTTTGTCAAATAGTTTGTGATTGGTAACGCAAGAATAGACTCCACATGCTACAAAACCAAACATCAAAGATTCAGGTTCAAACATAACTTCTAGAGAGGAAGTAGTTCTCATATTGTATATAGTCATCATATGGATTTCCACTGAAGAGAGAAACAGACTGTCATCAACAAAGAATTTCCACCAGAAAAAGAAACTGCATGTTGTTGACACAAATTTTCTACTGGATAGAAATTGTCTTGTCGCCGACACAAGATTTCCACTAAAAACTGTTTATCGCCAACACACTATTCCGCTACAAACATGGGAGTCTTGAATTTCCCCCAAAGAGGAAATTCAAGTGGTAAGGACAATATGATTTCCACTCCAGAGAGAGAGAGATTGGCCTAGCTGGGTGGAATTGATTTTCACTAGAAAAAGTCTCGTATCCCAAAATTGAAATCTCTGCTGTAAAAAACTAGAGATCAGACGAACCCGATTTGTGATTTCCACCCGAGAAAATCGTCTGTTTCTACAGGCTTCTCTGTACGAAAACAACACGAGGTGTGAGCGCTTGCGGAGAACAAGAAAGCAACGGAGGACTACTCTGCATAAGACAGCACAAGTCACGAGCAAAAGTCAAGAGAGTCGCAAGGGTATACTGGAAACAAAAGGACCAAAGCTTGTCGGAGGCAACGCAAGTCTACGAAAGTATGGTTAACGATTGCGATCTAGCAAAGAGCAGGAGCAAGGAGCAAGTAGTCGAGGCGGTCCTATAGGCTACATGGAGGATACTGGTGGCTGAAGGAAGATGTAGGGTTCTTCCCTTGCTTTGATACCATGTAGAATTTAGAGGAAAAACTCTCTCACTTTTTCATTAAACAAATAACAAATATATATACATCTTAGATTAATAACCCTCATACAAGTGGAGGGAAATTCAAATCATCATAATAAAATAAATAAATAAAAACACAATAATGGATAATTTATGGAGAATAATTTCTCTCCCTTAAATATAATAGCTAACCCACGATTTCCTAAACCGAATATGCATATCAACACATACCACTTAATTCCTATGTATTTACATATCTAACATCTATACTTAAATTTTTATATACACACCATCTTATCTATACATGAAAAAGTGTATTTCACTTTTTAAAAGCTAAAATAGTGGCTTTCTTGATATGATATAAAAGCTATGAGTGGTATAAATGTAAAACGTAAAATTTAGATGTTAGATATGAAAATACATATAATAGCATGGTATGTATGTAAATGTCCTAAATGTAATTGCCACCATTAAAATGAAAAATATATAAACTACTAAACACCCCAGATAAAAAGAGTAAAGGTACTTGTTTCTAGATGTCACTCACTGAATCAACAGATGCAACTATTGATACAATTGACATAATCATGGATGTCCTGAAGCTGAACGTAGGCGCCCCCCATTGGAATGGATAAGGAATCCTAACCCAAGCAGCTGTTTCCCATGCAACAGAAACATCGGTGCGGCAACGTTTCATGGTAAGTGCATGTTTGCTGCAAGTATCTGACAAGATATTTGACGTGGGANAAGCAAGGATGTTGCATGATAAGATCCAATCTGCACAAGTTAAGGGTGAAAAAAATATTCTTGAAGCTTCATGAAATCTTTTCTTTAAGAAAATTATCCCTTATGACAATTGGTCAATATTAGAGCTATGAAACAATGTGCAAGCAGAGTCAAAAGATTCACTAGAAACAATGATAGGAATTGGGAGTAGAGAAGAAAAACACCCTTTACCATAATATCATATAGAGTAGAAAATATTTCAGGACAGTCGAAAGACTAGACGGTTAAAAGAACAGGGCTAGCAAGCCTACGGGTAAAATTTTAGGTTTGAGTCATCTCAGTCAAGCCACATTTTCAGTCAGGCCACATTTTAAGGGTCTGTTTAGGCCAACTACAACTGTTTGAAAAAAAACAATTGTGAAGTTGCTAAAGATGTTTGTTCAAAAAGTTGCGGTGGCTATTACAAAAATTAAAAAAAAATAATAATAAAATCCTTTTGTAAAAAGTCAGACAGCAGCTTTCTATCAATCATCACAGGTAGCAAGTCGTGGTGGGAAAACGCAATTTTCAGTTGTAGCTTTTTGAAAACGAAGACAAAATGTTGTTTTGTCAAACATAAAAAATTGCGGTGCGACACTGTACCNAACCCGCCACTCATCTAGAAGTGTGTCTTGAACCTCACTTAGGGGGCTATTTCCCAGCCTAAACAAGTATTCTTCAGGTGGACAATGTATCTTAAAAACATATTTTAAAATTTATGTTTTTGACATACACATAAATCTCGAAAAAATTTATCAAATTTTATTTTATGGAAGGAAGAAGTATTTTATATTTTGAAATAGATTTTAGCAATTTTTATTGTCCACAAAACGATTACACTGTCGGACATAGGATCACCGACCAACTGAGGAGGTTCGAGCCAACTCCCGCTAAACTTATGTCGGTGAAGGATATCATATCCTATTGTTCATCAAATGCCTGGATCTTGATGTTATAGGATGTGACATCTTTCTGCTCTATCTTCGGTGTGTCTTTATCATCAACACCGTACGCCCCAAAATGATTACTTGCGACCTTGCTTGATGGTTTCACGTATAGCAGGCTATACGTGGACACTTATGCATCAGGCATAAGCATCGAAAAACCCGAACCAAGAAGCAAGGAAAGAAAGGAATAAAAATGGTNAGGCTATACGTGGACACTTATGCATCAGGCATAAGCATCGAAAAACCCGAACCAAGAAGCAAGGAAAGAAAGTAATAAAAATGGAGTGAGAGAGAGGAGATACTGATCCATCTAAAACACCGAAAAGGAGATTGGATCGGTTCTCAAAACTCGTATCGAAAAGACCTCGAAAGGTAGGGCCCGAGGTCTTTCCTAACAAACATAAAATATTCATTTGCGCTGATTCTCCAAACCCCAAGAACGCGGGATCAATCAAATCGGCCAAATACTCTCCCAAATAAAGCTTGCAAATCCTCCCCAGATCCCAAAGTTGATATCTAAATCTTCCAAGTGTCGAATTAATCCATAACCTCACATATCAAACAAACATAGAAATCTTCCCATGAAATCATGTAAATGCTCACGNATAAAATATTCCTTTGCGCTGATTCTCCAAACCCCAAGAACGCGGGATCAATCAAATCGGCCAAATACTCTCACAAATAAAGCTTGCAAATCCTCCCCAGATCCCAAAGTTGATATCTAAATCTTCCAACTGTCGAATTAATCCATAACCTCACATATCAAACAAACATAGAAATCTTCCCATGAAATTATGTAAATGCTCACGATCGGGATCACCACAAAGAGCTGAACAGCTGGTAGGACTCACGGCCAGGGTCGGCAGAGAAGAGGAAACAACCAACAAGGCTCTCGGCCCAAAGCTAGGAACGGGGACAAAAGGGCTCACGGCCAGGGTCAGCAAAGAAGAGGAAACAGCCAACAAGGCCCATAACCAAAGGCGGCCTAAAAGGCAACAGGTAAGGCTTACAGTTAAGGCAACAAAGGGGCCCAAAAAGAACTAATAAAGCTCACGGTTTAAGGCAGCAAATAACAGCTGCAAAAGCCCACGACCCAAGGCCATCCAAAGCACAAAGGGGCTCACGGCTAAAGCCAACAAAAAGACCATCAAAGGCAACTATGATTCCCTGACAAACATGAAAGGATAACTGAAATAATTATAATTTTTTGGATGGCAAACTTGATTCATCCATGACATTCAAGCTAATCAATCCTGGCAAGAAGGACCAAATCACACCCAATGACCTATGATAGGCCTCACGTGTAGGGGTTGAGATCAACAAGAATCAAAAAGAACCAAGCCCTCTCTCGAGTAGGGATTAAAATCAGCAAAACCATCTCTCGGGTAAGGGTAAGGCAAGGCAAACCGAGCTCTCAAGTCAAGCCAAGGTTGAACCACAGCTAAGGTTCAAGTTCGGGCTGCCNAAACTTGATTCATCCATGACATTCAAGCTAATCAATCCTGGCAAGAAGGACCAAATCACACCCAATGACCTACGATAGGCCTCACGTGTAGGGGTTGAGATCAACAAGAATCAAAAAGAACCAAGCCATCTCTCGAGTAGGGATTAAAGTCAGCAAAACCATCTCTCGGGTAAGGGTAAGGCAAGGCAAACCGAGCTCTCAAGTCAAGCCAAGGCTGAACCACAGCTAAGGTTCAAGTTCGGGCTGCCACAAAATAATAGAAAACATTTTCATACCCCTGAGACATCAAAATATAGAACCAACGCATGCCATGCACAAGAACAACTACAGAGTTCTTCCGAACCAACATAAATTCATCCACCACACGTATATTTGAGCTAAGAAACCTGTGGGATGCCAAAACCGAGCCCATCAGAGGCCAGGCAAAGCAAATACAACCCCAACCAAAGCCAAACCGAGCCCAGCAGAGGCCAAACAAAGCAAACACAACCCTCAACTAGGGCCAAACCGAGCCCAGCAAGGCTAAAACAATCAAACACAGNCAGAGTTCTTCCGAACCAACATAAATTCATCCACCACACGTATATTTGAGCTAAGACACCGGTGGGATGCCAGAAACGGGCCTAGCAGAGGCCAAGCAAAGCAAATACAGCCCCAACTAAAGCCAAACCGAGCCCAACAGAGGCCAAACAAAGCAAACACAACCCTCAACCAAAGCCAAACCGAGTCCAGTAGAGGCCAAACACGAGAGCCAACACAACCTCCAACTAGGGCCAAACCGAGCCCAGCAAAGCTAAAACAATCAAACACATCCCCATACTTTAGAGCCAAACCGAGTGCAGTAGAGGCCAAACACGAGAGCTCTCAAAGCTAGAAAAAGAGCTTTAACATCTCACTAAAAATCAAGATTCAAGTCTCCACAAAAGTCGACATCCCGTACTCCTGAAATGAAAAATCGAGCACCAACAAAAGCTCAAAATCGAGTCATTCAAAGCCCAAAACCGAGTCCAACAAAATTAAAATCCAGACTCCCATAAAGCATTAAAGATTCAACCATTTCAAACCCAAAGCCNCTCAAAGCTAGGAAAAGAGCTTTAACATCTCAATAAAAGTTAAGATTCAAGTCTCCACAAAAGTCGACATTCCATACTCCTGAAATAAAAAAAAAACGAGCGCCAACAAAAGCCCAAAACTGAGTCCAACAAAATTAAAATCCAGACTCCCATAAAGCATTAAAGATTCAACCATTTCAAACTCAAAGCCATGACTCCAATCAAGCCAAAAGAAAACCGAGCCCAGCAGGGGCTAAAACCGAGTCATACAACATTAAAGATCTNACTGAGTCCAACAAAATTAAAATCCAGACTCCCATAAAGCATTAAAGATTCAACCATTTCAAACTCAAAGCCGTGACTCCAATCAAGCCAAAAGAAAATCGAGCCCAGCAGGGGCTAAAACCGAGTCATACAACATTAAAGATCCAGTCATTTTAAGCCTAAGGAACAACCTGCATGTCTAAACATTCTAAGCATGAAATTATTCCAACAAGTATATGAACAGGGGAGATGTCTCATGAAGAGTTAAGCCAAACTCTCAAAACAAGATACAAGGTTTTCCAAATTAAATAAGTTTTCTTATAACATATATTTCAAGCCAAGGAAAGCCACAGGAAGCCAAAATCGAGCCCCCAAACATGCATAAAATAGTAAAATGCACTCCCTAGCATGCTTGAAAGGCCAAATAACCTCTCCAATATTTCATACCAAACGAAAATAAGTGAAAAGCTTCATAATACTCATCCCAACATGCTTGCAAGAGGAGCAAAAATCATTTCAAAGGCATGCCTTAACTCCCTAAATGTTTCCAACGTAAACATGCCACAAGAATCATGAATATGCCATAGCCTCCCTAGTTTAAGCGAG
>JXCR01112532.1:1772-24508 GCA_002079205.1 Phalaenopsis hybrid cultivar | reverse complement strand
GTCATCATCTTTATAAGTATCATGAACACCATGAATTGTTGAAAACGTTAGTTTCGTTTTTTCCTGCCGAAATTGACATTCATATGAATTGGTTCTTCATTGTGTTTTGAATTTTTTTTTTCAAATTTACATGCATGAACCTTATTGGCTTCCAAATTGTTAATTCTTATTTTAATCGTATTTGACAATTTTTTGAAGTTTCCATGTGATATTTGATTTATTTATTTATTTATTTCAGCAATTCAATCAATTGATTTTCTGTAGTTAAAATTTCATCATTTCATGCATTGTTAAGTTATTCTGATAATTAACCCTTCTTTTAAGCAACATTGTAATATAAATATTCTAATACCAATTTGACGCAACACGACTCAAGTTAGGGGGTTATTAATGCAACTAATATATAGTATGCTTCCATGCAAAAGAAAAGTGATAATACATCGATTTTTAGTTACCAGTTTAGGTAACAACTCACTTTGTTATTTGAGTATTAGTTGTCCTCGAGTCTAAATGATAATGAAATGATCATAAGTATACAGGAGCTTTCGCAGCGATTTGAAATAAATAAAATCATTAAGTGAATTAGTTTTCCCCTAAATTGATTTCCATCATTTCAATTTTTTATTGAAAACAGCACTAAACTAGCCAATGTCAAAATTTCATAGAAGAAATAAAAAGTGAAACAAATTTATCAAAAAAAGAAAAATTTTGAAATTACTTTTGTATTACGCCTAAATAAATTATTACATTTAACTTGTTCTCACAATATGTAGAACTAAAAGAGAAATTTTATTCAAATCAAAATTTGTGAGTTGCATGTTGCATACCACTATTTATCCACACTTCATAACAAGATTACTAAATAAGCTTGGCACAAAATCATGCTCAATTATTTTTACATTTATTTATTTTTTTTTTCAAGACAATCCAACATTATCCTTATTTCAATTTAAATTTTGAACACACTCATACTAGTCACGCAATGACGTGCTTTATACTCTCAGAAAGCATCATGTCTCTTTTGTTTCTTTTTTGCTTTATACATAGAGAGGTTAACAAAACGGCCCATTTTTTTGTGCTGGGCTCACTTTAAGCGGTTCATTTGTTGGGAAACCTGAAGATTGTCATCCCTCTTTTGTTTATATTCTTAGGGATGACGTTTCTTCTACTAGTGATATGGTGCATTTTGTACATGTNAATTAAGTTTTATTGTTCATTTAGTAGCGCATGCTCTGTGATATTTAGGATATTATTTAATGCCTNTTTAGAAAAATATGAAATCAAACTAACCTCATATTTTTCGCAGTTTAAATGAAAGAGCACTCTACCTCAAATTTTGTATCTATCCCGAGGGATAAATACAAGACTTGAGGATGAGGCTCAATCAACAAAAACTAAGAAAGATATGACATCCGTTTGGTCTGCGAAACCGTTTTATTTGCCGACAAGTTCCCCTAATTGTACCTCAAATCTTGTATCTATCCCGAGGGATAAACACAAGACTTGAGGATGAGACTCAATCAACAAAAACTAAGAAAGATGACATCCGTTTGGGTTCGAAACCGTTTTATTTGCCGACAAGTTCCCCTATTTAATACAAAGAATTAAATAGGGTTTATTTTAGTCTGGGTTCGGAAAAGCTTCCTATAAGGGCAAGCCCCTGTAGTTAATTACATCTTAAATGACCGAAGCCACCTAAGAAAACTCTCGATAAAAATCAGGGGATATCATCTTCAAAGAAGTCAAAAGGATAGGGCTTTTCAACGAAATCGGATGAAAAGGTGTGAAAGGGGAAAAGCTCGAATCTGGAACATTATTGAGGAATCCAAATGAAGAGAAACTAGGGGAGACCACGGATCCTGAGGAGAACATCAGTGACTTCCCAGTCTATTCTATGGTTTGGCTTCAGCTTTAAGAAGAAATTATTAAAGTGTTTCATCCTACCAATTTTATTTAATTATGGCTTATATTCGCGTGACACGGTCACACAAGTTGTCAGGAAGATATGAGGGTTTACATCGTATCTGACAACGACCCCGGAACCTAGAACGAGTTTAGGGCTTAAATCGTACGGCAGAGCTATGCGAATGCCTAAAGAAAAGGTGGAGGATTTATGTTGCGCTAGGCAAACAACCTCGAAATCCTATGAATCGTTGTTTAATTTCTAGGAAAAGAGAATAGTTTTGCTGGGGAAGACATGTTCTGCTGTTGAAGATGGCGGTGCTGCCCACCGCGCTAGCTCCAAGCTCCCCTGACATGACGAGTTTAAGTTTTCTAGAGTGTCCAGTTATAATGTTAAATCAAACGGCCCTATGGTTGTAGTCCTCTAAACATCCAATGCAAAAAGGAAACATTCTTGAAGTTATATAATATAAAGTGTGCAACGAAGGAACAAACAATAGAATGCACGTGGAACAGTAGTAGACAAAACAGGAGCAGTATAACATGCTATACGAGAAGAACAATAGCAAGTAAAAACATGAATACCATAACATGATGTACGGTACGGTAGCAGGTAGAAACGGAAATGGTATAACATGCTGTATAAGAAGAGCAGTAGCAGGTAGAAACTGGAAAATTAATTGCTGTAAAGTGTAAAGCAAACATGTACGCCCGTGAGATTCGCTGTTCCTTAAGTATAGCAAACTTAAATGCATCTCCAAAAGTAAATTCCGAAAGAAACGTCGTCCAGAAAACCCGAGGAAAAGCAGAGAAACTCGAGAAAATCAACGAAAAAGACTCAAGTAAAAGAAAATCCTCAAAACTCCCGGGGAAATCTCGAAAGAAAGAAAAAGTAACACGAGTGCTCTGTCCCAAAGCTTCGATAAAACAAAGAAACAAAATTCGGATTGGGGGACCGCAAGCACTCGTATGGGACTAGACTCAGCTATATTTATTCTCGAGGGTCCACGAAGGCTACTCGGTCACCCGAACGTATAGAGCCCTCCACTCGTCTAAAAGGGTGTCCTGAACCTCACTTAGGGGGCTATTTCCCAGCCTAAACAGGTATTCGTCAGGTGGACAATGTCTTGAACCTCACTTAGGGGGTTATTTCCCAGCCTAAACAGGTATTCGTCAGGTGGACAACGTATTTTAAAAACATATTTTGTTTTTGACATACACATAAATCTCGAAAAAGATTATCAAATTTTGTTTTATAAAGAAGAATGTATTTTATATTTTGAAATAGATTTTAGCAATTTTTATTGCCCACAAGACAATTACACTGTCGGGCATAGGATCGCCGACCGACTGAGGAGGTTCGAGCCAACTCCTGCTAGACTTATGTCGGTGAAGGATACCATATCCTATTGTTCATCAAATGTCTGGATCTTGATGTTATAGGATATGACATCTTTCTGCTCTATCCTCGGTGTGTCTTTATCATCACCACCGTACGCCCCAAAATGACTACTTGCGACCTTGCTTGATGGTTTCACGTATAGCAGAAGGCTATATGTGGACACTTATGCATCGCGCATAAGCATCGAAAAACCCGAACCAAGAAGCAAGGAAAAGAGAGAGAGGAGACACTGATCCATCTAAAACACCGAAAAGGAGATTGGATCGGTTCTCAAAACTCGTATCGAAAAGACCTGGAAAAGTAGGGTCCGAGGTCTTTCCTAACCAAAAATATCCCTTTGCGCTGATTCTCCAAACCCCAAGAACGCAGGATTAATCAAATCAACCAAATACTCTCCCAAATAAAGCTTGTAAATCCTCCCCAGATCCTAAAGTTGATATCAAAATCTTCTGACTTCCAACTTAATACATAACCTCACATATCAAACAAGCATAGAAATCTTCCCATGAAATCATGTAAATGCTCACAATCGGGATCACCACAAAGAGCTGAACAGCAGGTAGGACTCACGGCCAGGGTCGGCAGAGAAGAGGAAACAGCCAACAAGGCTCTCGGCCCAAAGCTAGGAACGGGGACAAAAGGGCTCACGGCCAGGGCCAGCAGAGAAGAGGAAACAGCCAACAAGGCCCATAACCAAAGACAGCCTAAAAGACAACAGGTAAGGCTTACAGTTAAGGCAACAAAGGGGCCCAAAAAGAACTAATAAAGCTCACGGTTTAAGGCAGCAAAGAACAGCTGCAAAAGCCCACGACCCAAGGCCATCCAAAGCACAAAGGGGCTCACGGCTAAAGCCAACAAAAAGACCACCAAAGGCAACTATGCTTCCCTGGCAAACATGAAAGGATAACTGAAATAATTATAATTTTTTGGATGGGAAACTTGATTCATCCACGACATTCAAGCCAATCAAGCCTGGCAAGAAGGACCAAATCACACCCAATGACCTACGATAGGCCTCACGGGTAGGGGTTGAGATCAACAGGAATCAAAAAGAACCAAGCCATCTCTCGAGTAGGGATTAAAATCAGCAAAACCATCTCTCGGGTAAGGGTAAGGCAAGGCAAACCGAGCTCTCAAGTCAAGCCAAGGCTGAACCACAGCTAAGGTTCAAGTTCGGGCTGCCACAAAATAGTAGAAAACATTTTCATACCCCTGAGACATCAAAATATAGAACCAACGCATGCCATGCACAAGAACAACTACAGAGTTCTTCCGAACCAACATAAATTCATCCACCACACGTATATTTGAGCTAAGACACCGGTGGGATGCCAGAAACGGGCCTAGCAGAGGCCAAGCAAAGCAAATACAGCCCCAACTAAAGCCAAACCGAGCCCAACAGAGGCCAAACAAAGCAAACACAACCCTCAACCAAAGCCAAACCGAGTCCAGTAGAGGCCAAACACGAGAGCCAACACAACCTCCAACTAGGGCCAAACCGAGCCCAGCAAAGCTAAAACAATCAAACACATCCCCATACTTTAGAGCCAAACCGAGTGCAGTAGAGGCCAAACACGAGAGCTCTCAAAGCTAGAAAAAGAGCTTTAACATCTCACTAAAAATCAAGATTCAAGTCTCCACAAAAGTCGACATCCCGTACTCCTGAAATGAAAAATCGAGCACCAACAAAAGCTCAAAATCGAGTCATTCAAAGCCCAAAACCGAGTCCAACAAAATTAAAATCCAGACTCCCATAAAGCATTAAAGATTCAACCATTTCAAACCCAAAGCCGTGACTCCAATCAAGCCAAAAACAAAACCGAGCCCAGCAGGGGCTAAAACCGAGCCATACAGCATTAAAGATCTAGCCATTTTAAGCCCAAGGAACAACCTGCATGTCTAAACATTCTAAGCATGCAATTATTCCAACAAATATATGAACAGGGGAGATGCCTCATGAAGAGTTAAGCCAAACTCTCAAAACAAGATACAAGGCTTTCCAAATTAAGTTTTCTTATAACATATATTTCAAGCCAGGGAGAGCCACAGGAAGCCAAAACCGAGCCCCAAAACATGCATAAAATAGTAAAATGCACTCCCTAGCATGCATGAAAGGCCAAATAACCTCTCCAATATTTCGTACCAAAAGAAAATAAGTGAAAAGCTTCATAACACTCATCCCAACATGCTTGCAAGAGGAGCAAAAATCATTTCAAAGGCATGTCTTAACTCCCTAAATGTTTCCAACGTAAACATGCCATAAGAACCATGAATATGTCATAGCCTCCCTAGTTTAAGCGAGTAACCAAGTCTAATTTTAACACATGCTCACATTTTCATTTCCAAACGCACTTGAAGTGAATATCTCAAAAAAATATATCAAAATAAAATGAACTAGCATGCTGTATCCTCCATTTAACCGAGCAAGAGGAGGCTCGACAGAGAGAAAACTTCAGGAAACCGGGGCATAGGAAAGAAAGGGAAGAAGAGGTACCTCCTCAATGCAAACGTAAAGCACAACAACACGAGAAACCACCTCAAAGAAATGTTCTCCCAGAAACTCCCCTTTCCAATTCCCTCACAGCCAAAATTTCCACTCCTCTCAGAAAAACTTTGCTCAACAACCATAAAAATTTTAAAAGGAACTGTGTTTATAGGCAGAGAATAGAGGAGAAGAGAATAAAGACCACCCCCAACAGTCCACGGCACTCGAATCGGGCCAAAGAAAAAAGGACACGCTCCCGCTCACAGAAGGCAAAGCCACCGAAGCCTCTCGGACCGAGCGGCGAGACTAATGGCAGCGAGGGAAGCATCGGGAAGAAGAGAAAATATTGTCGTTCAAGTGTATCAGGGAACATGCTTCCCAGAGTCAAACTACCAAGAAAAGAAAAACCACAGCTCAAAGAGACTGGCACGGCTTCGGGAAGGAAGGCCGCGGGCAGCAGCATGTCAGGCAAGGACGAACGAGGTCAACCTTCTCTCGCGCGGAGGAGGAAGAGTTCGATCGGCTCGAGAACGAGAAAGGGAAAGGGCTAGGCACGCGAACGAGAGAGGGAAAGGAGGCAGAGCTCGGGTGCGTGCGTTAGGGGAGTTAGGGCTTAAAGAGGAAAGGGGTAAAATAGTTTTAATATAAATTAATATATATATATATACATACATATATAAATATATATATATATATATATATTAAATTATATTCAACTTACTCGCGCGCGGCGACGTAATAAAATGGGTATCTTCCCCAGGCAAAATCGACGTTCTGGACTCGCCGGCGCAGTCCGTTTTGTCATCCGGGGTCGCTCGGACGACGTCATCGACAATCGGGTCAAAAACGCGTCAAAACTCAAATTTTACAAAATTTCGACCCGCGATCGATCGCTTCAAAAGGTTAACTCAAGCATTCGACAAATAACAGTGCAAACGAAGCGAATCGTGGCGATCGGACGTGTCGACTCTCCGAATTACAAAGTTTTGTGCGCGGGAGTGCGAATTGTGCAAAAGGCCACCCTAAGGCTCAGGAAGGTCCTATAGGGAATCCCTTTTGGGTTTCCTCATGTTGGTTTCGTTTTTCTAAGTGCTAGAAGTTGATACCACACACGCGAAACTCCAGAAGGGGACGGAAGCGGGTCGAATTTCTAGAACAAGGCGGGTCCCATTTCTAAGGTTCTAAGATTGTCGGGGAGGTCCCTAAGGCTAGATCCTAAACCCTAAGAGGAAGACTAGACCTCACTAAAAATGAGATCAACAAGCACTTAATCAAGCTGCTTGGATCCAGTCTACTCTCTTTCAACCAGTCAACCTCCAACGTTCGTCAAGGTACCAATCCTATGACACTCACTAATTTTGCCTCTTCTAGTCCATGGATTGATTCAGGTGCCGCGGACCACATTACTGGAAGCTCTCAAGCCTTCCTGACATACTATTTTTTGCTCAGGGAAAGATACTGTTAAAATTGCTAATGGGTTCCACAGTTCCATTGTCCGTAAAGGGTCTGTTGTTTTAACAACTAGTCTAACTCTGGAATCTATATTTCATATACCTCTGTTGAAGTGCAACATTTTATCTGTCAGTAAGTAAACATATGACATTAATTGCATTGCTCATTTTCCTCTGATGTCTGCCTTTTAGGATCGTCATTCGGGGATTATAATTGGAACTGCTAAGCGGGTAGACGGGCTCTATTTCTTCCAAGACACGGAGAAAGATGACACTCCACTTAGTAGCTGCAGTTTATCTCAGTTCATTGAATATCCTATTATGTTGTTAAACTAATGTTTGGATCATCCTAGTTTTCAGTATCTAAAACAATTGTATCCGTTGAAGTTTACTAATAAAAATCATTCTAATTTCAAATGTGAAACTTGACAACATCGTGTTTCTTATCCAACACACAATAACACATCTTCCGCTCATTTTTCTTTTATTCAGAATGACTTATGTGAACTCACTTACACTCCTTGCTACAAAAAATAAACAGTGGTTCCTTACTTTGATAGATGACTACACTTGGATGATGTGGGTCTATATTTTAAATGATAAATCTGAAGCTACTGTGACTTTCAAAAATTTTCACACTTTTATTTTGACCCAATTCAAAATTCTTATTCAAGTCCTTCGGACTGACAATGATCATGATTTTTTTAACTCTATATAGAAGAATTATTAATAAGAACATCCTTCATCATAGCTCATACGCCGATACTCCTCAGCAAAATGGAATAAATGAGAGGAAAAACCGACATCTCTTCGATGTTACTTGTTTATTGTGTTTCTTTCTAATAACCTAAAACGTTTCTGAAATGATATCATTCTTACCAATACTTATCTCATCAATGGAGTTTCCTAAAAAATTTACAACTTCCGCACCCCATTAGTCGTCTTGAGATCGTGTTTTCCTAACAATCGAGTCTTCTCTATTTCAATCCCAAAATTTTTGGATGCACGGCCATTGTTCGGAACACGACCCCAACTCAAAATATACTTAATCTCATATCCATAAAATGTGTTTTCTTCAGAAACTCTGCCATTCAATTAAGGTATCGGTGTCTTGAGCCTGCCACAAAGAAGGTCTATGTGAGTGTTGATGTCCCCTTTTTTGAAAGTGTTACTTTCCTAACTCAGCCTCCAGTGAAAAGGAGCTAGAGTTCTTGGACACTGTTCCCCACCCTACCCCTGTGGATGTTCACCCCACGTCACCTACCATCAAGGAACGCTCTGTTCCTATGGTTCCACCCACCTTTCCTACCACCAAGGAGCCCTCTATTCCTTTAATCCCACCAGCACATTCTCCCACTCTCTATGTCTACACTGAACACACTCATTTGGATGCGCCTACTTGCTAACCCCTTACTGAACCCTGAATCCCCTTTGGACGACATCCCTAACACTAGGAAGTTAGTTCCTCTAGTAAGGTATGCAATCAAATAGACTCTCTCTATCCTTTGCCAAACTATGTCACTCTTTGCAGATTATCGCAAACCTACAGAGCTTTTGCTACCGCTCTAACATATCATCAACTTCCATCTACTATTGAGGCGCTGTCTTAGCAGACGCAGCCTAAAAAATTGTCGTCATAAAGGAGATGAATGTCCTTCAGTGAAACCATACTTAGGACATTGTTGATCTTCCTCAGGACAAGAAAGCAATGGGATGTCGATGGATTTAAATCTGATGGACCATTTGAATATAACAAGACATGGTTAGTCACCAAAGGATACTCACGAACCTACGGAATTGAATATGAGAAGACATTTGCTTCGTTTGCTAAATTAAACATCATTTGGGTCTTTTTATCATTTGCAGTGAATCTGTATTGGCCTTTATCCTAGCTTGATGTCAAGAATGTGTTCTTGATTGACGATCTTACAGAGAAATCATACATGACTCTTCCTCAGGCTATTGACTCCACTGCCTCTCAGGCACAAGTATGTAGATTGCAAAAATCCCTTTATGGATTGAAGCAATCACCACGGTCATGGTTCGAGAAATTCAGAAAGGTGAAGGTAAGTCATGGATTCACTCAAACTCAATCGAATCATACTCTTCTTCCTGCATTCCTCCAGCGGCCAGGTAGTTATCCTTTTTGTCAATGTTGACAATATTATTCTCACAGGTAATGATTTATCAACATTGGAGTCTCTGAATGGCACTCTTGTTGCTTCCTTTGAAATGAAAGCCTAGGGATCTCTCTGGTACTTCTTAGGCATGGAAGTTGTTCGATCATCTTAGGGCATTTGTCTGTCTCAGCGAAAATATGTGATTAGTCTTTTGACATAGAACAATCATTCCTGTGCAAACTACTGACTGTCCCAATGGATCCCAATAAAAAACTTCATGTTCCCAATAAAGTTCCTGTAAAAAAGACTCACTACCAGTGTCTGGTGGTTAGACTCATCTACCTTGCCAATACATGTCACGCATATGCCATACAGATGGGATAGTCTGTCAATTCATTCATGATCCCTATGAGTACCACCTCCAAGCAATCTATCAGATTCTCCACTATTTAAAAGGCACACAAGGCTCAAGTTTATTTATTTTTTTTGCACCACTTCTTATTCCATTGATGTTTACACAGATGCAGATTGGGTCGGATCAGTCCATGATCGGCGACTACCTCGGGGTACTGCTCATTTTTGTGGGCAAACTTGCTCACGTGGAAAAGCAAGAAGTAGTTTGTAGCTGTTCAGTGGAGTGCGGAAGTTGAATTTTGGTCCAAGTCCCTGTGAATTTGTGAAGCTCTCTGGTTACGCATCTCGCTCCACAAACTACGTATGAAAGTCTCTACTCCCCTATAGTTTCTCTGTAATAACAAGGCTGTCATTAGCATTGCTCATAACTCGGTCCTGCATTGCACCAAGTATATTGAGATTGACTGTCACTTCGTTAAGGAAAAGATAGAGTCCGAAAAAATTTGGGTTCCGTTTGTATCATCTAGTGGCCAGCTTACAGATATTCTCACAAAGAACCATCCTCGGCAGGTTGAACATGCCTGACATTTATATTTCAGCTTAAGGTGGAGTATTAGAATATTAGAATATTAATATGCCAACTTTTGTATTAATTGCTTTGATTTTCTTTTATTTACTTTTCTTTTTCCCTTTATTCAGTTTTTATTTGTTTCCTTACTAGTAGATCATGCAATGAGTATTTATATCCCTCTTTGCATCAATAAGAATTATCTTGGGTTCTATTCAAAAAATTTTCATGTTACAAATTCTTCTATCGGTTATTTTATGTCACAAATTCTTCTATCGGTTATTTTGTGTATTCTTGTGCTCCTTCCTCTTGGTATTCATGATGTTTGGATCCAACATCTTTATGAATTCTTGGGATGTGTGAAAGTTAATTTTGGTGATTTGTATTCTTGATTTTGTATATTGTTCCTTACATGCCCCTGGATTTTTTTCTTAATGGTATAACACTCTGAGATCTTCATTCTTGGTGAGAGTTATGAGATGATTTAGTGTAGTAATAGATTTCATTTCAAGTTAATTTGTGATAGTGGACAAGAGTGACTTCATCAAGGATAAGAGATGTAAGTTTGAGATTTATGGTTTATTTTTAAAGGAGGTGGCATCCGTCTAATTGTAAAATTTGTGTTTCTTTAGAGTATTATTTAAATCATTTCTATTTGAAAAGTAGCCCACAAAGATGTATTTAATTGACCTGGGATCTAGTTTGGTCATAATAGGTTGATGTAGATGAACAAAAGAGATTCAAACAAAATTTTTTGTAGTAGGTTAGAAGTGAATGACTGACTACGTGGATAGGATTTTATGAGTGTTGAGAGATTTATTAAAGTATAGCACTCTGTCGGGCATTCTATCTGATTATGTGGATAAGATTTTATGTGTTGAGAGGTTTATTAAAGTACAACACTCTGTCAGGCATCCTATTTACGAGATAGGTGGATGTGAGAATTGCATCACCCTTGAAATGTTTGGGTACATTGTTAGTGAATAGAATTGATCAAGTCACTTCGAGGAGATGTCTGTTAATTCTCTCAGTCACACCATTTTCTTGGAGTTTGTCAAAATAAGAACTTACATTAATGATATCATTTTTGGATAGATGAAGTCTAGGAGTGCTATTGCAGTAGTTTTTAAAATTATTAGTTTTCAGAATTTGAATTTTGTTATGAAATTGAGTGAAGATCATATTGTGGAATGTTGCAAATATGCTAGCAGATTCAATTTTTTTCCTTCATGAGAAAGGTCTAAATGATTCCAGTGTGGTCATCAATGAAAATGGCAAACCACCTAATCGCATTTATATTATTTTATTTTTTTAGAGCCCCCAGATATCACTGTGAACCATGGAGAAGATATGTGTTAATTTGTATTTTAGGCCTGAGTACACTTGTCATGTTTAACAATTTGTAACGTTTCACATTAATTAGAACTAGGATTTTTATTAATAAATAAATGTAGATATAACTTTTCAATATAATAAAAG
Source organism: Phalaenopsis hybrid cultivar (assembly GCA_002079205.1). Taxonomy (NCBI): domain Eukaryota; kingdom Viridiplantae; phylum Streptophyta; class Magnoliopsida; order Asparagales; family Orchidaceae; genus Phalaenopsis; species Phalaenopsis hybrid cultivar. Next base: position 12,747 of record JXCR01112532.1, on the reverse strand, counting down.
TTAGGATACCTAAGGCGAAAATGTCATAACATAACTTGACTCTCATATAAAACAGACTTACATACAAGACTTGACTTAAAGAATTTTGAATGATATGATGGTTCTTTTGAAGTGGAAGACATAGTGAACAGCTAAAGTCCACGATAAATATCAGCACTGTAAATCACCTTCTTCGAGTCCATCGCCTGAAATTCACACAAATTATGATAGAATTTAGTAACAAAATTCATGTCACGAATGAGTTTACTGATAGACGATAAATTGCAGTGAAGTTTAAGAACATAAAGCACAAATTGAAAAATAAGATCATTTCTGAGTTTCACACTTTCATTTCTTTATATAGATGAAAAGGAGTCGTCTATAGTCTAATTATAGTATGGCGTTTGCAGGAATGAAATGATTGTAAAACAGTGATATCACATGTCATATGATCAGATGCTCCATAGTCCACTATCCAAAAGTTGGTTCATCTTATTGAGAGCAACAAGTGAAGATAGAAGACTATCTTGATGTGCTAGAATGCAAGTAAGAGATTTGGAATATCATCCCTTTGGAGAGCTTCAAGTTGTTCACTGTTGAATGGACTATATTCATGAGGCTTGTCTTCCTTGATGTTGTGTTTGCTCGATTTCCCTCATCACCTTTGACTTTATTAGGCTTTCAATCTGCAGGTTTTTCATAAATTTTCCAACACTTCTTCAAATGAATAAGTTTTTTGCAATATTCACACCACGATCTATTCCACTTTGATTTGTTGTTTTGTGATGATTTGTGAGTGTATAAAATTGAGTTGTCAACATTTTATGTATTGCGATTACCTGACATCATGAGTTTCTTCCTACTCTCTACCCTTCATAATTCAGAAAAGTCTTCAAGAAGTGAGGGAAAAGATTTGGTTCCCATGATTCTTCCTCTCACTTCATCTAGGTCCTTATTGAGTCCTAGAAAGAAATTGATAGCTCTCTTCTGTTCAACAATGATTTTGTAAAGGGCATAGTTTTATGAGCATCTCCATGTGTATGTTTCATACATATCTAATTGGAGTCAATATTTGGAGAGCATATTGAAATATTGAGTACAATTCAACTAAATCTTCCTCAGTTCATGTCATCTAGTTTTAATATTAAACAATTCAGAGGTGTTGTCAATACTTGAATAAGTTTCTCTTACGACATCCAAGATTTTCTTGTCGTTTTGTCTAGGAAGAATTTTTCTCCAATCTCCGTATTCATGGAGTTGATAAATCGTGACATGACTATGTGATCTTCAATCTTTCATTTCTGATGTCTAGAAATAGTGACTTCAGGCGCAGAAATTTCTTTAGTGAAATTATCACTTTTTCTTTATCAAAGATGTGCATGAACACAGATTGAGACTATTGAAGGAATTTTTTGTCAAATAGTTTGTGATTGGTGATGCAAGAATAGACTCTAGAGCTACAAAACCAAACATCAAAGGTTCAGGTTCAAACATAACTTTTAGAGAGGAAGTAGATTTCAAATTGTATTTAGTCATCATATGGATTTCCACTGAAGAGAGAAACTATCTGTCATCAACATAGAATTTCCACCAGAAAAAGAAACTGTCTATTGCTGACACAAAATTTCTACTAAAGAGAAATTGGCTTGTCGCTGACACAAGATTTGCACTAGAAACTGTATGTCGCGAACAAACTATTCCGCTACAAAGATGGGCCAAACATGGTTGTAATGCGCACAAGTCTTGGATTTCCCCCAAAGAGGAAATTCAAGTGGTAAGGAGCATACGATTTCCACTCCAGAGAGAGAGAGAGAGAGTTTGGCCTAGCTGGGTGGAATTGATTTCCACTAAAAAAATAAAGTCTTGTATCCCAGAACTGCAATCTCTGCTATAAAAAACTAGAGGTCAGACAGACCTAATTTGTGATTTCCATCCGAGAAAATCGCCTATTTCTACAGACGTCTCTGCACGAAAATAGCATGAGGTGTGAGCGCTTGTGCGGAACAAGAAAGCGACGGAGGACTACTCTGCATAAGAAAACACAAGTCACGAGCAAATGTCAAGAGAGTCGCAAGGGTATACTGGAAACAAAAGGACCAAAGCTTGTCTAAGGCAACGCAAGTCTACGGAAGAATGGTTGGCGATTGCGATCTGGCAGAGAGAGGGAGCATGGAGCAAGGAGTCGAGACGGTCCTACAGGCTACATGGAGGATTCTGGTGGCTGAAGGAAGATGCAGGGTTTCTTCTCTTGCTCTGATACCATGAAGAATTTAGAGGGAAAACTCTCTCACTTTCTCGTTAAACAAATAACAAATATATATACAACTTAGATTAATAACCCTCATACAAGTGAAGGGAAATTCAAATCATCATAACAAGAAATAAATAAATAAAAACACAATAATAGATAATTTATGGAGAATAATTTCTCCTCCCTAAATGTAATAGCGGACCCACGGTTTCCTAAACCGAATATGCATATCAACACATACCACTTAATTCCTATGAATTTATATATCTAACATCTATACTTCAATTTTTATATACATACCACCTTATCTATATATGAAATAGTGTATTTCACTTTTTAAAAGCTAAAATAGCAGCTTTCTTGATGTGATATAAAAGCTATGAGTGATATAAATGTAAAATGTAAAATTAAGATGTTAGATACGGAAATAAATAGAATAGCATGGTATGTATGTAAATGTCCTAAATGTAATTGCCACCTTTAAAATAAAAAATCTATAGACTACTAAAACACACCAGATAAAAAAGAGTAAAGGTACTTGTTTCTAGATGTCACTCACTGAATCAACAGATGCAACTATTGATACAATTGACATAATCATGGACGTTCTGAAGCTGAACGTAGGCGCCCCCCATTGGAATGGATAAGGAATCCTAACCCAAGCAGCTGTCTCCCATGCAACAGAAGCATCAGTGCGGCAACGTTTCATGGTAAGTGCATGTTTTCTGCAAGTATCTGACAAGATATTTGAGGTGGGTATATTTGAGTTGCAGTTTTTATAGTTATAAGCTCCACCAGCAGTCAAAAAGAATGCATAAGCCCAGACAATGGCGACACAAATGGGAACCTGCTAGTAAATCACACATAAAAGTGAAAAAAAAAAACAAAAAACAAAAACAAAATTACATTTTCAGTCATAGTAAAATTATTAATACCAATCCATTTCTAAACAGGAAGTACATGAATCATGACTTTCAGATGCCCAGAGGAAATAAAAAGGGTACATTTAAATAGCACACAATTGTAATGTATTTACATATCTCACACCTAAACTTTCTTATTCATACACAACACTCAAATCTTTAATATCACATCAAACATATCACTATTATGACTTTTTAAAAGTGAAATAGGTTAAAAGCCCCGAAGTTCAATGTAAATATGAAAGTATAGGGCTGAGATATGTAAATACATAAGAATTGTGTGCTCCATATGTAAAGTTCCCAAAATATCTATATATATAAACAGGAAGTTAAGTAATATATAAACAGGAAGTTAAGTAAATACCGCATAAACTAGGAAAATGTGATGTCCAAAGATTGAAATTTTGCGAAGGTACTGCAATTGACAAAATATGGACAAAAAAGTGTCATGATACAGCAAAGTATGCATCTAAGTAAGATTCTGATTTAAATGCTATGCAATATCTTACCAGTGTGAAAATAAGAATCAATAAAATTAGAGGGATGCTTATTCCTACACAAGAACCCGCCTGAGGGAAACCATAGCTGAAAAATGCCAAGCCTACAGCAGCAACAGAAGGAGCAACTACAACTGGATTTAACCACCTGCACAGTAATAAAAAGCCACCTAAATGTATGTCATCAAGGAGTATTTTACCAAAATACTTTTGGCATGATAAAAATGTACCTCATCAAGGAGTAGATTACCAAAACATTTTTGGGATAGTATTATAAAAATAAGATAGTTTAAGTTGCCTGATTCTAAGAGATAAATACAGCCATTGGTTTCTGTTGCATTTTGAGTGCGAGCAATTTGTTTGAGCATATGCAATTATTTCAGTTATTGTGACACGGGTGCATAACAGCGGATTATTTAATAAAAATATATTCATATACTCATGCCTATTTGACATTTTTTCAAAGTAACATTCAATTTTTGTCCCCCATCAAACTTATTTTATGTGCCACATATTCATGTGAATTTACATATCTGCCACCTAAAACTTCATATTTATATGAATAACACTCAAATCGTTAGTACCACTAGAAAATATCACTATTACTAATTTTTTAAAGGTGAAAGCACATTTTCATGCATTGGTTTATCGCACCAAAGTGTTATTAATGTAAATATCAAACTTTTAAGTGTTAAATACATAAGTATGTAGGACTTGTGTGGAATGCACGTAAATTTCAATTGTGAAAAATTTCTGATCTCATCACCATATAGTATGAAGTTAGAAAAAATAAGAATCTTCTTCCGAAAAAAGCCATATAAAGATTGGGTATTAACATAACAATAAAATTGCTTACGAGAACAAGCATAATTGATGAAAACATAAAACAAAAAAAAAATTAAAAAATAACATTATATAGAAACTTACATAAAATACAGACAACACGTAATTAAAGAGAATAAAACCCTAATGAAGTATGATTTAGACTCATGGAAAACACACATGTACAAGCATACAAGGACATTTTGATTGATATGGCATGCATTGCTCCCGTGCGCACTATCAAAGGAGAAACCCATCTTGCTGAAATCTCGCTTAAAAAAGCCTTGAGAAGTAAACAGGACTATGGCCAGACTCCACCCATGGATGTTTGCAAGACCGGCCATTTAAGGCCCGTATAAGCTTGCTTAAGAATGTATAAAACTCATTTGCTCTCAAGAGGCCTGAAAAACAACAGGGCACAAGAAGACCGTTGGTAGACCAATCTTCACAGCAAACAGTTACCCTAAATACACCGTTTCATGCACACAAAAGGTGGCAAGTATGCAAAAAATTAAAGTTTAAGTGTTAGATATGTAAATACATAAGAATTGAGTGGTACGTATGTAAAACTTAAAAAAATGGGTTGGATGAGAACCTCATAAATGGGCGCTTTTAAATAAATATTTTTTTAATTATAAACAATAGCCAGCTAACACCCTTTGCAAGTTTTTACATTGACCCATTGCTCATTGCCTCTACGGCAAACACAGCCCTTCTGAGAGCCCAACACACGTGCAAAAACAGCATCAATTAATTAAATTACAAATCTGCCAAAATTTATCAGCTGAGCAACTCTAATTATTTAAAACCTAATCGAGTATATCATCCATTATGCTTGTTCTGCAGCCATCTATGAAGTGTTTGGTGAGGTTCACATAAAATATGTAGAATAACTTTAAAATAAGTTGTCAAAGAAGTTCTTAAACCTTATGTTTGCTCTATTTAATTTAACGTTTATCAGTAGAGTTAATAGTGACCAAAGCACTGCAAAGTTAAACTGTGAAAAATAAGAAGTGGCAACTAGGGAAATAGTTTCTAACGTTATTATGTACATAAAACTCATCTGATCAATGAAGAATCATAGAGCCACAGATAAGTACCTCAGAATAAGTGACATAAGTCCACTATAGCCCAATACNGAATAACTTTAAAATAAGTTGTCAAAGAAGTTCTTAAACCTTATGTTTACTCTATTTCATTTAAGATTTATCGCTAGAGTTATTGGTGGCCAAGGCACTGCCAAGTTAAACTGTGAAAAATAAGAAGTGGCAACTAGGGAAATAGTTTCTAACGTTATTACGTACATATTGTTCATCTGATCAATGAAGAATCACAGAGCTACAAATAAGTACCTCAGAATAAGTGACATAAGTCCACTATAACCCAATAGGGCTTGAAAAATGGAACCAACAATGATTGCCCCTTGTAGTTCCCTCATAATGTGCTTGAATTTCTACATTTACAAGAAAGAAACATTTTGTAAATATGTAAAACGGAAAATGGAATTCTCGAGACACAAAAAATAGAGGATGCTGATAAAATAGTAGAAGAAAAGAAAAGACAAAGCATATAACATAAAAAACTCTAATTCCACTTAAATTTCCATAATGTATCACCTGTAGAAATGAAAGACATTCAATTTATCTATTAAGTTGATCTGTTAGACTTCAATGATTCCGACTCTGTGCCTGATATGAATTGATACATAGAAGATCTGGGTACAANGGGGGGGGGGGGGGGGGGGGGGGGGGGGGGGGCCGTTACTAACAAGGTACAATTTATCTATTAAGTCTGTTGGACTTCAAAGATTCCTACTCTGTGCCTGACATGAATTGATACAAAGAAGATCTGGGTATAACTAAGAACCCAACATTGTTGGACTAAGATCAATTAAGAAAAGTTATGTGTGATATTTATAATTATCAATAAATATGATAAAAAGTCAATACTTGTACCTAGATGTGATCTATTATAAAGAAGAGAAAAAAGGATATAACTTATAGATTTAATTTTCAGAAGAAAATGGATACACACAAGAACATGAATTCAGGAATTAACATTGGATGCTTAAAAAGAAAAAACATCTCAATAGTATTATAAAATAATAAGACACCAAGGAAACTTAAACTGAATCTTATAAAAGTGCAACTAGATCATCAATGTGCGGTGAATCCAAACATTAGATTGTAAAAAAGCCATTCATAACCATTTTGAGCATGAAAAAAAAAATATTGTATGATGAATGTGTGACAAAACTAGAAAGAATAAACCAAGAAAATATTATATTAGAAAATTTTATAATTAAAAATAAACTTAAATGATTTTAACAAGTGCAATGATATGTAGAAAATACACCCCTTAAATGAGTAGAAAAAATTAGTCTCATGGAATTAAGAAGAGTAAGTTTAACATTTCAAGCAACCAAACTCTACTAACTTAAATAAAACAATGATGATTAGAATGACTAAGTTGATTCACTAAGCATTACCCTGTATAAAAAAGAAGCTCATAAAATTCAAACTCTTGAATTTCAATAGTTCAACCACCAACAATGCTACCAGCCCAAATTTAATGTTTAACAACATAGAAGGCCTTTATAAATGCCAGAAAAAAAATTTCTATAACATCATATTTAGTTCCAAAATTTACACAAAGGATAAAAAGTAGGTAACATTCACAATTTGGCATTTAAATTTAAATTTTCTGGTTGGGTGGAATATATAAAAAAATTCCAAGCTCTGTTGTGCATTAACAGATGGATAGAGAAGGCACTGTGAATCTATTGATATTGAAAGTAACTTCAACAGTGTAAATACATAACTGATAATATTGTTTGTGCATGGATTTGTTTGCATGTTCAGTGCAATAAACATCAGGTCTATTAGAGCACAAATTTTAATGAATCAAATTAATATTGAAATATGGAAGGAAAACAGAAAAAATGATGGCATCACAATCAGACTTACGTTATCGCTGAGGTTTCGATATTCTTCAGAATTAATGATAACCAAAGCAGGAGCCAAATATACAAATGAACTTCCCTGAACCAATGGAAGCCTAGTACCAAAAAATGAGTGCATTATGGTTGTAAAACCGGACACTAGTAGTACAGTCGAAATTACGTTCGCAGTTTCCCCCTACCAACATGAAGAATAACATGCAGACTGAAGTCATTTTCAGAGTTTCACAGACTTAAAAACGGCCAAAGAAAGAAAGCTTACATCATTTCCACCCATGGCGGGAACCATGATCAGAGGTATAAATATAAGTGAACCAGCCAGTGAAAGGTAGTGTTGGATACCATATAAAAACAGCCGACCTGCAGACATAGACAGTCGCAGCAAATTTGAGAAAAAGATAGCACTGCAGTTCCCATCTTTAGCACTCACAACATTACAAAACAGATTATTTTGAGATTTCAAACAACTGGCATAATCTCCTTCAAACAAATAGTCATTTAAACGCTGCAAAATAAGGCATTCAAATGTCAAGAAAAATACAAGAGACTAAATCAGACTCGTTGGGTAGAATTTTCTGAAAAATAATGTATCATTCTCTCCTATTTAATGGCAAGCATCACATCATTAAAACAACAAAAATAGTTGTGGTTGTGTTACAAAAACAAACCTAGTAGATGTCATCAATCAAGAAGCAGCATGTATCTCAAAATCAGCACAAATTTCAAAGTGTTCCATCAATCTTTAGGATGGGCAAAAAATCATTGAGCACAAAGCTATACTAGTTTATAATTACACCTAAATACAACTCGACACATCAGCCAATACAATAACTTTGTATTTGCTCAGCTCATCACAGCCACAAGTTCATAACAATCACAACATTGGAATCGTTAGTTGATAACTGAATTGATTGTCCTTAGAACCTTCCAGTCTCTACATAATGCATTCTAATGTTTGCATATTCTATATTTACCGTTATAAAAGTTGTAATAGTACAAAAAACCTTATGCAGCCCTTCTCAAACAGCATGTGTCAACCCATTGAACTTATTCACTCGGTGTATGGGTATGCTCCTAATTATTTCAATTCAAGTCTATAGAAGCTATATTTTATTCATTGATGATTCCTCTCAATTATGTTGGGTGCTTCCAATGCTTAATAAATCTAAAAATACTCATAAATGCATGTACTCTACAGGAAAGGTTGCCACTCAATTTAATATCTTTATCAAAATATGTCATGCTCTGATGGCGGCGGTGAATACAACAGCTCTCTCAATAATTTCCACTCTGAAAATGGCATTCTCCACAAGTTCTTGTGCCCCTACCCCCTGGAATAAAATAGAGTGTTGAACGCTAACAACGCGACCTCATTGAGGCAACCCATACACTCCCCCATGGCGCTCATCTTCTACATACCCTATGGGTGGATACTATCTTCATGGAAACCTATCTCATTAACCGAATGCCCTCCAAAACTCCCAAACTAGCATTTTCTTATGAACTTTTACATCAACGTCCCCCAACCTATTCCCATATGTTGTATGTGGCTGCAAGCTCATGCTCCTCAAAAACTTGCCCCTTGCTCTACTCTCTGCCTTCCTAGCTTACTCCTCTCGAATCAACACTAAAAGTGTTATAGCCCACTCACAGGGAAATTCATTCTCTCATCATGCAGTGATTGATGAGTGTTTCTTCACGTAAGTATCTCAAGCACCTATTCATATTGTTGATCCTCCAAAAGTCAATTATAATCCTCTTCTCCTCACACTTGTATTCCATCAATTCTCTCAACCTATCGCTTCATCACATGGTTTGGACCAGCACACAAAACACCTCTACTCGCTAAACTCTCAGTTTTCTTCATCTTGTTTGGAAATCTCCCAATCCCCTCCTATCCTGCCCACTGCCTCACCACAACCCACTGTCCCTCCTCAGCATCCCATCCTCGTTTCCTTCAAAATAAGACACCTCAAATCAACTCAAAGAAACTAAACCTCTCTCATCAGCTACAAAACTCTATTGATCCTACTTGTTGCACCCAAGCTGCCAAAAATGCTTTCCAACAACAAGCTATGATGGAGTTTCATATTCTTCAAAACCAGGGAACATGGGTCTCGGTTGCCCTTCCACCCTTGCTCTACTTGCTTTGTCTTCCTGTCATGATCTGGCGCGGAACTTAAAATTAAATAAGGTAAGAATAGTCGATCAAACGGTGAAATCAGGTTAAATTAAGTTTTCTATAATTTTATTTCAATCACAAACAGCTTAAATACACATTACTTGAAAGAGCCACTAAATGAAGCAATTAAATTGATCAATTAAAAAGTTACCTTTTAGGTTATTGTCCTCGTCCTGTGTATGCATTATTTTCACTAATATTCATCTTATTCAAAAGCTTAAGCTTTAAAAAAATATTAAAATAATATAACGAGTTATCTGAAAAAATTCATTTGAACAATCACACTTCCGAACTACAGTAATACATGAAAAAGATAACAAAATACAAGTTGATCTTTAATAATTCACTATAAAAAACCTTATAACAATTTAAGTTGTGTGTCCATAACATTTACTCAATAGAAATAACATAAACATCGATATGCATTAACTTTAACGACTTCAAATTTTTTATTTTTTAACTTTATTATACTATATAATTTTATCATTTACATCTGTCTCGGGAATATTGTCAGAATATAACCTAACACAACCATAAGTAATATTATGTCGTCAACACAACGGGTCGTGATTTAATTTACACAATTGTATAAAGTGAAAATGTGTCTACTCGCCGCTTGCCAATATTTTCTCATCAACACAGCAATTAGCGATCTAAATATCACAATTATCTAGAAAGGTAGGATAACATCTACCTGAGCGAGTACGATGACATCCCTTATCTGAGGGCTAACTTCTCTTGTATGCATATACAAACATCCATATATATAATATTTTCATTTCATTCTTCAAGACATTACTTTTCTATGAGAGAACTTGTATTTATCCACTAAAAATAATGCAACTCTATTAAAATCTAATGTAATGCGATAATCTGATAGATGCACATTCACTAGCATTTTAAATGTCAAGTAAAAATATGGCATATACATCTGGTCATGCAATAAGCTAACATATATATCTCTATTAGAATATTTGAGTGGTGCAATAATCTGAAATCTTCTTAAAATAAACTATTATGCAACTATTAACACGGTATTAATTAACATACATACTTCATGACTAATGATATAAAGAATCATTTGTGATTAATTTCATTGTTATAATGCAAAATAGAGAGAGATTGTAGGTAAGAATGTATTTAAAAGCAAGAAATATTACTGTAACTTAAGAAAATAATTACTCACCTCAACTTGTCTGCTTATCTTGGTCTCGTTCTCATTAAAAGCTTTTATTATTGCAACAATACCTAACATTAATAAGTATATATATATATATATATATATATATATATATATATATATATATATATATATATATATATATATATATATATATATATATATATATATATATATATATA
>JXCR01112528.1:3250-35893 GCA_002079205.1 Phalaenopsis hybrid cultivar | reverse complement strand
GGATCTATACGACAGTCAAAATTTGATTAATCCAAATTTACTCCAAGATTATGATTTTTCCTTTGATATTCCATACCAAATCGACGCGGCATCGGCAATTCATCACTCGAAGCTTCTTGGTAAAAAGGATTCATTTTCTCCTCTCGATTAGATGAGTCATCGTTGTGGCTATGGGTGACTTCACCAGATTGTCTCTTCTCAAAGGCGGTAAGTCTTTGTTGCGAAAGTCTCGTTATAAAAAGAACTATTTAGTGTGATGCATAACAACACGATAGAAAGATTGCGACTTTTCAACTACAACAGATATGTGATGTTGATCGCTCAAAAATATTTAACTTGCTTTATAAGTATATAATGGTTAGGTCCTACTTGTATGGTCTTGTGTTATTAACTTATATATTCTAATCGTGTGGACTTAGAGTGGTTCAAAAAAATAAATTAAATGTATATGAGTTTTTATTTTTATTTCATATTTGAATAGTACAAATTTTATAGTGTCACAAAATTTTATAGTGAAAATATTACGAGAAGCATAAAAAATAAGCCAAAATCAACCATAAAAAAGGGCCAAAGCAAAACAACTAGAACGCTAAGGTATGNCACGATAGAAAGATTGCGACTTTTCAACTACAACAGATATGTGATGTTGATCGCTCAAAAATATTTAACTTGTTTTATATGTATATAATGGTTAGGTCCTACTTGTATGGTCTTGTGTTATAAACTTATATATTCTAATCGTGTGGTCTTAGAGTGGTTCAAAAAAATAAATAAAATGTATATGAGTTTTTTATTTTTATTTCATATTTGAATAGTACAAATTTTATAGTGAAAATATTACGAGAAGCATAAAAAATAAGCCAAAATCAACCATAAAAAAAGGGCCAAAGCAAAACAACTTGAACGCTAAGGTATAACAAATGAAGTCATCCTAAGTCTTATTTATGCCTTTGAGAGATAAATGTGGGTAAATTAAATAATAGATTTTCAAAATTTTATTTTTTTTATCAAATGCAATATATATACAATAATATATCACAAAAAACAAAAATAGAATTATTATATAGGAATTTGAAACTTTAAAATTAGAGTTTATTCTATTCAAGCTTTTCATAAAGGTGAGCTCTTATAAGTAGTTATATGCTAGAAAAATTATTCTATTAACAAACCATTTGATTAAAATAGTTACTAGTATTTTTATAATATCATAGTTTAAAATTAAGAATGTTATTTTGAAAAAAAGAGTGGAGAGCAAGGATAGTAAGATTTAATAAGGCAAAATTAGGAATCAATTAATTTTGCCTTTATAAATATAGATGTGAGTAAGCCTCAAAGTAGAAAAATAAATAGCTCATAAATTAAAAATAATTCATAAAAAAGATATAAATTATCGATATATATACTTAATTTATTATTACGAAAATAAACATAAATCTCAATATTAAAAGTTAATATAAAATGAAAGTTTAAAATGAAGTTCAATGAAAGTATTCACATAAAATTTAAATACAACATAAGGATCATAATTCGAGGCAATATCATTTTCATTTTTTATTATCTTCAGAAGTGCTATTATAAATAATAAGTCTATGATCATTTATTTATATATAATCATCATATTCGAAATCTTTCTAAATCAAGACATTTTTTGCTTACTCTTAATATTAACTTTTGATCAATGTGATCCATTGCAAAATAAAAACATAATAACACAATCAATTAGTATAGTTTATGCGGGGGAGAAAGTTTAGGGAGGAGTTTGTTTATACTTTTAGAGAGTAGTTTGTACCACGATCTACTAGACAACAGATGCATGTAGTTTTTTTGAGGATAATGTAGAAGAGTAAGTGTGTTATGCAGTGTGAAGTTAAGTTTTTTTATTTTAGCAAGATACGCACCATAGAGATAATTGGATACATTTGCTAGTTCCATTAAAGATTCTAGATTTTTTCAAAGTTAGTACAATGAACATGATTGATAGGAAATAACCAATCAATATCTCACTAAGAGATGGAATGTTTGTAAAAATAGATTTAGGAGAGAGACATTTACGAGGAGTTTAGGTGAAAAGTGTGACCACATTTTTCTTTGAAAATAAGAAAAAAATTGAAAATGATCTCCTTTTTCCTAATTTGCATCAAACAGAATCTCACTTGAGCTGAATCTTGAGCTAATCCCTAATTTAATGACACTAAAATTTAACCTAAAAATTATTGAAATTATCCCAAACAAATTGGAAAATATGACTCCTTCTAATTGAACCATAAAATTGACCTAAAAATCAACTTTAATTAATATATAGCCAAAAAAATATCATTTTCTCCATCGAGATGATTGTAGGATTCAGAACTTCATTTCAAAAGTTGCATGAAAACAAGTTTGATGACCATTCGAAACAATTTTTACGTAAAATTCTTCAGTTCAAATTTGCATGCATGAATAATGTTTTCTTTAAAACTTAAAATTATTTATTTTTTTACCGGTGAATTCGATGATCAAAATTACATTTTGTAAGTTTGATAATTNAATTATTGAAATTATCCCAAACAAATTGGAAAATATGACTCCTTCTAATTGAACCATAAAATTGACCTAAAATCAACTTTAATTAATATATAGCCAAAAAAATATCATTTTCTCCATCGAGATGATTGTAGGACTCAGAACTTCATCTCAAAAGTTGCATGAAACAAGTTCGACGACCATTCGAAACAATTTTTACGTAAAATTCTTCAGTTCAAATTTGCATGTATGAATAGTGCTTTCTTTAAACCTTAAAATTATTAGTTTTTTTACAAGTGAATTCGGTGATCAAAATTACATTTTGTAAGTTTGATAATCGTCATGATCACATATGAGGATCATACAAACCATTTGGTGGTCATAGACATAATTTTTATGTAAAATTGTGCACTTAGGGTTTTCATGCATGAAAATTGGTCCCTCATAAAATTTTTTTCATGAGTCATTACTTTTCAAAGCAGACTTCGCAATTGCATTTGTATCATTAAAATATTTCAAATGAGCCTTTCATGCTCAAATTTAACTCTATTTCAGGTTCCATTGAGCCAACGACAACCAAAAGAGGTAAAAATAATTATTTGTTATAACAGAAAGATCGATATGGAGACTTCACTCAATGCCTTGTTAGGTCGACTATGGATACATGAGCATGAAATGATCCCTTCTTCGCTTCATCAATGCTTCAAGTACTGCTACGAAGCTCAAGAATATTATATCAAAGGGGATTTACAATCATTTTGAGTTTTCAGTTCACAAAATTGGAAGTCACAAAGATACTTCCTACCNTTGAGCCAACGACAACCAAAAGAGGTAAAAATAATTATTTGTTATAACAGAAAGATCGATATGGAGACTTCATTCAACGCCTTGTTGGGTTGACTATGGATACATGAGCATGAAATGATCCCTTCTTCACTTCATCAATGTATCAAGTACTGCTACGAAGCTCAAGAATATTATATCAAAGGGGATTTGCAATCATTTTGAGTTTTCAGTTCACAAAATTGGAAGTCACAAAGATTCTTCCTACTATGCTCTGTCAAATAAGATAGTGTTCTCTAGAGATGCGGTATTGAATGCAAAAGAAAATGATAAAAGCAAAGAAGATAAATAAGAAGTTACAGAAGAAGAAAAGAAATTTAAAGGATATCATGCTACGACAAAATGAGAAGGTGGAGACTCCTCCGGAACTTACATCTGAGGTTGAGGTTGGGGATGAGGATGTGGGAGAGGCAAATCGATTGTTGAAGAGAAAACTTTGATAATCAGTACTGGCTTGGATTCAAGATTCAAGGAAGAAAAGGGAAAGAAAAGAACGTTAATTATAGATATGGAAGAATAACAATTGGAAAACTCTTTCAAAGCTGAAGAAATAAGAGTAGTACCAGAAAAAGAATAATAATTCAACTCAATGTACCAAAAAATCAATTACTATGTACAAAATATGATTCTAAACCCAATTTCTCCACAAAAGGTTGATGGTTTGGTGGTTAAAGAAATACATGGTGTTGGTGTAAAACCAATTATGTTCCATCATAGATCTTCTTTCTCTCGTTCTGAACCCGTTATAAAACTAGATGAAAATAAATTTTTAAAATTAATGAAACATTCAGTTGAACATTATTCTCCTTATGTCAAAAAACTTGTTCCAGATATTTTTGTGCTAAAACAATGGTCAAAGTACAAATCCCACGTGTTTGAACAGCTATGAAATACTAAATATCACAATTTTAATTTGAAGAAAGGTGTAGGATTCAATACAATTGGGATTGTAGATGATATGAAATTTTATTTGGTTTTCACTGTTAAACTTGATACGAAATGCAACAAAACTACAGATAGTTTCGAAGACCCTCCAATCAATGACACGCCTCTAGAACTAGAGGAGGAGATCAAATTAATAGTAGATGAGCAGGAGGAAGTGAACTTGGAAACAAAAAACCTAGACTAATATTCATTAGATCATCAACAAAAAAGAAGCAGAAGAGATGATCAAGTTATTGTCAGAATACAAAGACTGCTTTGTTGGAATTACAATGAGATGTCTAGACTACCTCTGGATAATGCAACACACAAATGGGAATAGATTAGAATATGATTTTGGTAAATCAAGGTCCAAGAAGGATGTGCTTAGAAATCAAACAATAAGTGATAGCTAAAGTCAAGAAATTTATGAAAATCAATTTTATCCGAAAGAACAATACCCAATTCGATTAGCCAACGTCGTGTCAGTAAAGTAAAGAATGGTTAGATCAGAGTTTGTGCTAACTTCAGAGATCTCTACAAAACCTTCCCAAAGTATGAGTTTCCATTTTTTATTCAAAAATTAACGACAGATATCACATCATTGCATGCAATCTTTTCATTCNAATTTTAATTTGAAGAAAGGTGTAGGATTCAATACAATTGGGATTGTAGATGATATGAAATTTTATTTGGTTGTCACTGTTAAACTTGATACGAAATGCAACGAAGCTACAGATAGTTTTGAAGACCCTCCAATCAATGACACGCCTCTAGAACTAGAGGAGGAGATCAAATTAATAGTTGATGAGCAGGAGGAAGTGAACTTGGAAACAAAAAACCTAGACTAATATTCATTAGATCATCAACAAAGAAGAAGCAGAAGAGATGATCAAGTTATTGTCAGAATACAAAGACTGCTTTGTTGGAACTACAATGAGATGTCTAGACTACCTCTGGATAATGCAACACACAAATGGGAATAGATTAGAATATGATTTTGGTAAATCAAGGTCCAAGAAGGATGTGCTTAGAAATCAAACAATAAGTGATAGCTAAAGTCAAGAAATTTATGAAAATCAATTTTGTCCGAGAAGAACAATACCCAATTCGATTAGCCAACGTCGTGCCAGTAAAGTAAAGAATGGTTAGATCATTGTTTGTGCTAACTTCAGAGATCTCTACAGAACCTTCCCAAAGTATGAGTTTCCATTTTTTGATTCAAAAATTAACGATAGATATCACATCGTTGCATGCAATCTTTTCATTAATGAATGGATTGTCAGCATATAATCAGATCAAAACAATTTCAAAAGACAAAGGACATACAACCTTCAAAATCTGCATCCTAATTTACTACTACATAGTGATGGCCATCAGAATTAAGAATGCTGGTGTGATATACCAACAAGCTATGAGAAAGATCTTCGATAAACTCATCCACAATCCAATTAAATGTTATGCGGATAAGTTAAGTCATTAAGAGTAGACAAAGGGACAATCATTTGTATGATTTGAGAATTATCTTTGAATAGTTACAATAATTTGATCTTAAAATGAATCTCTTAGAGAAATGCCTACAATTTATTATTTGATATCATGGGATAAAAGTTGTGATCCTTCTAAGAGAAGCTGACATATTTAAAATGTTTCATTTATTACTTGTCAAATAGATGCCAATTTTTTACTGTGTTGACCAAGAAAGATGCCATTTTTTCTGGATGATAAATGTCAACATGCTTTCAAAAGCATAAAAGAATATTTGTTGAAATCTCATGTTTTAGCAACCGTGATCTCAAATTGACCTTTGATACAGTATATTGCAACTTTGAATGATTCACTCCTAACTCTATTAGAGCAGAACAATGACGAGGGTATGGAAAATATTGTATATTACTTAATTCATCATTTGATTCTCATGTAGGTAAGGTATCCTCCCATTGAGAAGCATTGTCAGGCTTTATGCTTTGTTGTTCAAAAGCTTAAACAATATATGCTTTCTTATAAGGTCAATCATATCTCAAGAACTAATTTTTTAGTGTTTAGTGAGTTGACTGACATT
Source organism: Phalaenopsis hybrid cultivar (assembly GCA_002079205.1). Taxonomy (NCBI): domain Eukaryota; kingdom Viridiplantae; phylum Streptophyta; class Magnoliopsida; order Asparagales; family Orchidaceae; genus Phalaenopsis; species Phalaenopsis hybrid cultivar. The sequence goes on along the minus strand of JXCR01112528.1, from coordinate 29,565 downwards.
GCCTGGATGACTAGTAAGATGATCAATGGCTTTATTGCATTTCAACATAACTCTCATTCCTTTGTGCTCCATCAAGGAGTAGATTTTGGTGAACTTCTTGACAACACTCCCATTGCCGGTATAATCAACTAGGTTAATCACATTGAACTACGGGGTATAGGTTGATATGCCTTGTGGGAAGATGCAAATGTCTGGGAAATATTCTTTGAAGGGATAGTTATGGGATTTAAGTAAATAAATTCATTTATATCCAAGCTTCTTTATGCACTTGGGAGAGGGTAAAGAAGATTGTTGCTTCTATTTGTCACTAGATATTTTAGTACTTGCAATTTTACATTTCATTTCATTCACTTAACTCATTACAAGGAAGAGCCTCTTAAGTTTTAATATCTTTCAATCCAAACTACTAAATCTAAGATTGCTTGTGTAGAATTAAAATTTATTTTTTGTAGTAACACAACAACTTAGCTTTTTAGACTTTAACATTTTCAACTTTTTAGAATTAAATCAGTAGGCTAGAACTTCTCTTATTTTGATTTACCTAGATCTCTGTGGGATTGACATTCTGAACTCAAAAAGCTTATATTAATGATACGACACATGCACTTGCATGAGTCCCCAATGTGTGGTTGCACCTGGAAGCGATATCATGGTGCAGATGGTGTTTGATTTCATGCCCCACAGATTGACAACCAAGTTTGACTATAGTCCTGCCACTCTATTACTGGCATGGTTTTCCGCATGTTAGCTGTCTTGCTCTGCCATTCGGGTCTCTGTCCACCTTACTTGCTAGCTTTAGACTAGCTTTGTCACCACGCATCTACTTTTTTTTATGCTAGCTCTATTGGCCTGCACGACCTACCACCTTGCTTTGGCACGCTGCCTTTGTGATTGTCATCTCCTACTACCGCCAATCACTACACGCTATCGCAGAACACCACCTGGTGTTATTTACCGCCTCTCGCTACGACCCAAAAATCTAATTTTTTAAATTGAGGGTCAGTTAATACATCATCAATAAATTTCATTATTTGGTAAAATCTCAAGGCATTTTGGCATGAATCTCCATGCATTTTTTTAGCAAGAAATATTCAAACTCAAATTTGAAAACTTTTAGAACAACGAGATGAACCCAATGATAAAAAAATTGATCCAATTCAAGTTAAAACATGCCTAAATCAAGCAATTATACCACTTTTGGAAACTTAGGCTCATCAATTGGAAGGCTAAATGTATTCCAAAGAAGACAAGCTTATACCCAAATCAAGAATCTCAGCAAAATGAATCCAAGAAGCCCAATATCACTCAATTACAACATCATGAAAGTATTGAAATGTTTTTATAATTTCATCTAATTAAAAGAATTGTTTTGATCCTTCGGATGGAGTGGGGATGCCACTCCCAGACTCTATAAATAGGATCCCATTCCCTTAATGAAAGGGAATTGAAACATAGGTAGATTGAGACCTGAAAAGAGGTGAAGAAGTGGAATCTAAGAGCCATTATAGATTTGAAGACACGATGATAAGTTCTGCCCTCCGTTATCACCGACCACCATAAATCACTACTTGTCAATCCTCGTTAATTTTCGTTAGCTGCCACTTGCTTGACAACATCAGTAAACCTTACTATGTACGACACACCCTAAACATGGTGTAACGATGTACCCTAAATAAAGTGCAATGACGCACCCTGAATATGGTGAATTGATGCACCCTAAATACAATGAAATAACATTCCTCTATTATTGAATAAAAAATAACTTAGCACCGGCGATCTAGCGATAACTCCCTGCATCAAGTGTTTACAACCGCCATATTTGGATCACGATGAATTTCTTCAAACATTTGAAGGTCTCGTCTTATGTCGTATGTCAACAAGTGATGTCGGTATTGCACTACCTACCATGCAGCACCAGCTATAGCCTTGGTGGAAAACCGATGTAATTGCAACTCCCCACTATAACCTAGATGACCAACTACAACCTACGTGACCAAATATAATCATTACAGCCTCCAACTATGACCTTAGTAGCCAACTGATGTTATTTTTGTTCCTCACTATATCTTACATGACCAATTAAGATCCACGTGGTTCGCTGCTTATGCAGCTTTCAACTAAGGCATTGATGGTCGGCTGATGCACAACTTACATGGACAACTACGTCTTACGTGACCAACTGTTGTCATTACAGGCTCCAACAACTGCCTCGATGACCAATTGAGATTATTGCAGCTCCTCACTATAGCTTATGTGACCAACTATAACCTACATATCTCGCCGCTCATGCAGCTCCAACTACGATCTCAATGATCAATTGATGTTATTGCAAGTTCTCATTGCGACATATATAACAAACTATGACTTATGTGGATCATAGCTTATGTAGTTTCAGGACAACTGAACTATTGCAGCTCCTCATTATAACATATGCAACCAACTATGACCAACTTTAGTCATTACATCCTCTACTACAAGCTCAGTGGAAAACTATAGCTATTATATCTCCCCTTTATGACCTTTGTATCCAACTACGACCTATGTGGCTCATTGCACATGTACTTCCAGCTACGACCTTGGTAGCCAACTGATGTTATTGCAGCTCCACACTACGACCTATTTAGCCAAGTACAACCTACATGATTAACTGATATCATTATAGCCTACAACTACGGCCTCGATGACCAACTTATGTTGTTGCAGGTCCCCACTATGACCTACATGACCAACTACAAACCTATGTGGCTCAGTGTTCATATAACTTTCTACGACCTCAGTGACTAATTGATGTTATTACAACTCCCTACTACGACCTATATGACAAAATATGTCTTTCGTAACAAATTGTTGTCATTACAACCTCCAACTATGGCCTCGGTGGCCAGCTAATTCTACCATAACTTCAAACTATAGCTTATATGACCAACTGATGCTATTATAATCATCACGTACAAAATATATGGTTGACTACTACCTTCATATCAATCAAATCTGGATTTTACATCCTGCTATCACTTTTATTGCTAAGAACTACGACCCGATTGCAGCTATTATTGTTGACCTATTATTTTATATTAACTTTATAATTTCAGCATCTCTAAATCAAGATAAGAGATGACTTTTATACTTAAAATCACATATTGAAATATCTGATTGGACATATCCTATGTTTTTTTTTCTCTTGTTAAATTTTTGCATNGAAAGTCCTATAGCTAGACCTAGGCTACTAAAGAAATTTCTAGACCTCAACCAAAAGTGAGGTCAACAGCGATCTAGCGATAACTCCCTGCATCAAGTGTTTACAACCGCCATATTTGGATCACGATGAATTTCTTTAGACATTTGAAGGTCTCATCTTATGTCGTATGTCAACAAGTGATGCCTGTATTGCACTACCTACTCATGCAACACCAGCTATAGCCTTGGTGGAAAACCTATGTAATTGCAACTCCCCACTATAACCTAGATGACCAATTACAGCCTACGTGACCAACTATAATCATTACAACCTCCAACTATGACCTTAGTAGCCAACTTATGTTATTTTTGTTCCTCACTATATCTTACATGACCAATTAAGATCCACGTGGTTCGCTGCTTATGCAGCTTTCAGCTAAGGCATTAATGGTCGACTGATGCACAACTTACATGGCCAACTACGTCTTACGTGACCAACTATTGTCATTACAGGCTCCAACAACTGCCTCGATGACCAATTGAAATTATTGCAGCTCCTCACTATAGCTTATGTGACCAACTATAACCTACATATCTCACCGCTCATGCAGCTCCAACTACGATCTCAATGATCAATTAATGTTATTGCAAGTTCTCGTTACGACATATATAACAATCTATGACCTATGTGGATCATAGCTTATGTAGTTTCAGGATAACTGAACTATTGCAACTTCTCATTATAACCTATGCAACCAACTATGACCAACTTTTGTCATTACATCCTCTACTACAAGCTCAGTGGAAAACTATAGCTATTGTATCTCCCCTTTATGACCTTTGTATCCAACTACGACCTATGTGGCTCATTGCACATGTACTTCCAGCTACAACCTTGGTAGCCAACTGATGTTATTGCAGCTCCACACTACGATTTATTTAGCCAAGTACAACCTACATGATCGACTGATATCATTATAGCCTACAACTACGGCCTCGATGACCAACTTATGTTGTTGCAGGTCTCCAATATGACCTACATGACCAACTACAAACCTATGTGGCTCGGTGTTCATATAACTTTCTACGACCTCAGTGGCTAATTGATGTTATTACAACTCCCTACTACGACCTATATGACAAAATATGTCTTTCGTAACAAATTGTTGTCATTACAACCTCCAATTATGGCCTCGGTGGCTAGCTAATTCTACCATAACTTCAAACTATAGCTTATATGACCGACTGATGCTATTATAATTATCACGTACAAAATATATGGTTGACTACTACCTTCATATCAATCAAATCTGGATTTTACATCCTGCTATCACTTTTATTGCTAAGAACTACGACCCGATTGCAGCTATTATTGTTGACCTATTATTTTATATTAACTTTATAATTTCAGCGTCTCTAAATCAAGATAAGAGATGACCTTTATACTTAAAATCACATATTGAAATATCTGATTGGACATATCCTGTGTTTTTTTTTTCTCTTGTTAAATTTTTGCACGTACAAAATCTTGATGACTTCTCCAATAACTTTTCTATTATTTATGTGCGTACGCGATTATCATATAATACCAAGACATTAAGTTATCACTACAATCAAAAAAATTTTGACACGAAAAAAATAAAATAAAAATAAAAATAGCACCAAATAATCATTAAAGTAATCCTTTTTGTCTTCCAATCGACATTGAGAAAAAGAAACAATATTAAATCGAAATTGATGTAACATTTGTTTGACATCAAACTTAGACAAAAAGAAAAACCATTGCCAAATATACAAACCCCTCCCAACACAGGTGCAAATCTAAACCCTATAGATAATTAGAAAACAGGGAAGGACCGCCCTGTCATCGAGCAACAAGATCTCCTCCTCCCCGTACCTCACCGAGTCAACTCCCGATCCCATCTCCTCCGGCTCCCCGACCCGGCCCACGATAACGCGACAAACTAGCATACGTTTCCTACCTTCCCCACAGCTGCAGCTCTCGTGCGCCCCACGGCTTCCTTCAAAAGTCCGCACCCCCTCCATCTTCCCCACTCTGGATCGCTTCAATCCGCCATTATACAACCCGCTATCCGACCCCGGGGCGTGGAATCGCATCATCTCATTCCCATCAGCGGCGCAGCGAGGATCGCCGGAATCTACTCGGATGATGGCGGAGCGGCGGGCCTCAAAGGCTGCGATGGCCTTCGGGGAGTGGCGAATACGGAAGAGCATCTCGATTTGGCCGGAGAAGGGTGCGTTGGAGGGAAACCAGCCTGAACGGAAGATTAGTTCGATTATGCGGCGGGAGGAATGCGCTGCTGGGAGTAAGGAGAGTGTTTGAGGAGGCCATGATGCTGAAGGTGGCGGCGAACGAAGAATAGCAGGGGTTTTGTGGTATAATGTGGGTTTCTGTTTCGGCGAGAGATTGGAATTCGGTATCATGGGGATGGTTTCNTGGCGGAGCGGCGGGCCTCGAAGGCTGCGATGGCGGTTGGGGAGTGGCGAATACGGAAGAGCATCTCGATTTGGCCGGAGAAGGGCGCGTTGGAGGGAAACCAGCTTGAACGGAAGATTATTTCGATTATACAGCGGGAGGAATGCGCTGCTGGGAGTAATGAGAGCGTTTGAGGAGGCCATGATGTTGAAGGTGGCGGGGGACAAAGAAAAGCAGGGGTTTTGTAGTATGATGTGGGTTTCTGTTTCGGCGAGAGATTGGAATTCGGTATCAAGGGGATGGTTTGAGAGCGAAGTTGACGGAGCTGTTTGGTACAGAAATGGGGGATTTTGTGGGGAAGGAAGATGACGTCCAAAAGGGCGTGGGAGGAGCTGCGGCTGGAAAGGGATCGATTGCTTGAGGAAGATGGGGGTCGGTTGTTTGGGAGGTGGACTACGTCGCCTAAAGTATTGCACTTACAGTGGAGGAATTTTAGCCAGTGGAAGGGCATCGCCGGAAGAGAATGGCGGCTGAGGTCGACGCCGGGTGACGGGCAAAGAGGGTTGAGGGAGAGATGCGGGTGTGGCAGGGGACACCTGGATTTAAATGCCCCTCGTGGTGCCGCCTGATTTGTTATTTATTACTGAGAGCAAGAGCGGAATTAAATTTTGTCTCAAGTCTGGAATTGTCTCTCTTAAAATTTATAAATTATTTCTATAAATAATAATATTTAATATATTATTTTCCATGTACAGTTTAAATAATTTAATAATTTTGTCCCTTTGCTTAATACTTTTAGAAAAATATTTTATTATTCTATAAATTATGAACTAGTTAATTCTACTTATATTTGAGAGCTTAGGATAACACACACACACACATATATATATATATATATATCAAATGTATGTGCTTATTTATGATAAATTACTCAAATGTTAAAAAATTTATGAAGTGGTTTAAATTAGCATTACTCTAAAAATAATAGAAATATGACTNTTTATTATTCTATAAATTATGAACTAGTTAATTCTACTTATATTTGAGAGCTTAGGATAACACACACACACAGATATATATATATCAAATGTATGTGCTTATTTATGATAAATTACTCAAATGTTAAAAAATTTATGAAGTAGTTTAAATTAGCATTACTCTAAAAATAATAGAAATATGACGGAAGAATTTTTGAAGTATTTATAAAATATAATATTTACATTAATTTGTAATTACAATTAATTTTAAAATATTTAACAGAATTTTAATGTAAATAAAAAAAAAGATTACATCGAAATACCTTTTAATATTTAATAAAAGATAGAGCTATTTTATAATAAGATAATTATAATGTTATAAAAAANTTACATCGAAATACCTTTTAATATTTAATAAAAGATAGAGCTATTTTATAATAAGATAATTATAATGTTATAGAATAAAAATAAATATTAGACATTAAAAAAAAATCATATAAAAATATTATGAGTAATTAATTAATTGGTTATATTATTGAATAGTTTAATTATATTGTGCCTTTTTCTTTTCCCCTTTCTCTCACCCAAACCAAGCCTAGTTAGTTTTCTTCCCTTTATTTTTCATCCAAACTGAAACCAGTCACAAACTAACCGAGTCACCATCCTACATTCCCATGCTAATTCTTCATCATTATCTCACTGCATTCTTCCTCTCTCTCCCCCACTCGAAATCTTTATCACTTCAGCTNCAAACTAAAACCAGTCACAAACTAACCGAGTCACCATCCTACATTCCCATGCTAATTCTTCATCATTATCTCTCTGCATTCTTCCTCTCTCTCCCCCACTCGAAATCTTTATCACTTCATCCATTTAGTTCTTATCCAAACCTGAAATGATATTACACATTCCCTCATCATACCCAAAGCCATTACACTCTAAACACAACCTAACTTAACCTTAGCATATTTCTCAAAACCTAAAACCAACTCTCCACATCATTCTGCAACTAACCTTAGCCCCATTTACTCTAATCAATCCTAACCTAGCCAATTATATGCCCAACCATACCCATTACAGCCTTTGTTTACTCTAACTGAAACACTAATTCCTAACCAAGCACTCACTTGTTTAAACACACCCTACCAGAAACCTCGCTAGACAAAACACTCTCGACTCAAGCACTCACTAGCCTAAAAACACCCTACCTATACTCTCACTAGCCTAAACACACCATACAAGAGCCCTTACTAGCCTAAACACACCTACCTAAGCCCTAATCAAGCCTAACCTAGCCTACTCGAACCCTAACTTAGTCTGACTAACCTAACCCCTTACCCAAAAGCTTTTAAGTACAAAATATAAATAAAAAAGAAAGGAGGAGAGGAAGATCATCATGCACCTATATGTTTGTGATGGTTTATAATGCAAATTTTGTGTTTTCCATGTAAATTACATGTGCCATGTGCTCATATCATGTTAAATTTAATTCTATGCAATTCCATGAAAACTCATGTGTTATATTCTAATTCCATGTTAAACCTATGTGCCATGTTCTTTCCATGTAAAAAAATTATGTTCTAGGTTATTAATAGCTATTAAACCAATGTGCAATGTTAGTTCCATGCAAAAATTCATGTGTTAGGTTATTTATGTCANTATTAATAGCTATTAAACCAATGTGCAATGTTAGTTCCATGCAAAAATTCATGTGTTAGGTTATTTATGTCAGTTAAACTTATGTCATTTTAGTTCCTTGTAAAATTCATTTGTTAGGTATTTACCATTCAATAATTTATGTGTCACATGTCTAGTACCTTATCACATACAAACTATCACAAACTGAAATTCACATCTTAGGTAAAAGTTTTGCATGCTTGTTTACATGTTTTATGGGTTATGCAGGTTGGATGTTTTATGTTTATAGCCACATGTAAGTTATGATTTCATGCCCATAAAAGTTATGATCATAGGGTAACCCAAAAGAATGTGGATGGTATTTAAATATTCAGAGAGTTTTTAATTCCTTAGGCCAAGTAAGGGAGAGAGGTTAGGAAAGCATCTATAGATAATGATTTCTAAAAGTACAATATTTTTATAAAGATATATAAATTAAATGTGCTAAAAATGCTAAATTTAGAAATTTTCATTTTCATATATATATATATATATATATATATATATCAAAAAAGAACTAGCAAACTTAAAACCAAAATTAAAACAAATTAATTAATCAAAAGACTTTTTAAAATAAACCTAATAAATATAAGACTCTTTAAAACAAAAGTTAAAATAAACAAGTTAACTAAAACTCTTTCAAAAATTAAAAATCCTAACAATTAATACTAAATAAAAATAAATCTTTTTCATAAAAATANAAACAAATTAATTAATCAAAAGACTTTTTAAAATAAACCTAATAAATATAAGACTCTTTAAAACAAAAGTTAGAATAAACAAGTTAACTAAAACTCTTTAAAAAATTAAAAATCCTAACAATTAATACTAAATAAAAATAAATCTTTTTCATAAAAATGACTTAGTAAAACTTTTCAAAATATAAATTTTAAAAAACGAACTCAAACAATTTTAACCCAAACTTTTCATTAAAACTAAACTCTTAACAAATTTAAAATTTATCCATGAATTTAAAATTAAACTTTTAACAAAACTTAAGCAAATCAAGAATTTTTTCCAAAACCTAAAAATTAAAAACTCTTTTAACAAACTTTAAATAATTCAAACTTAAACTTCCCAACAACCTAAAATCTATGACAAACTTAAAAATTCAAACTTAAACTTTTCCACAAATTTAACTTTTATGAAATAAACTAATAAAATTTCAAAATTCCTTAATTAAAAAAAAAAAAAACAAATATAACCTCAAGTGACTCTTTCATAATATTTTTTTTTCAAATATAAAAAAGCAACAACACTTCTTCTCAATTTTCAAATCAATATTAGAATTTATATAAGCTTAACAAATCCTCTCGAATAATTTAGTCCAAGCAAGGCTTATATATGTTCCTTTGTATAATTTTTTGAATGAACATGTTCCTTTCTAGAAACATGTAATTTGGAAGTTTAGCCCTTAAACATATTAGCCTTGGGCCATTTCATGCATACACCTTTTCTAGATAAGTAAATTCACATTACTAATACTTTTTGGATTGATAAAATAATTTAAAAAAACTTTTTTTTTCATGTACAAAAATTTTTGAAAAGCTAGCATGTGAATAAAACTTAAATATGAAAATTGCAAGCATGAAGGGCTTCNTTGTACAATTTTTTGAATGAACATGTTCCTTTCTAGAAACATGTAATTTGGAAGTTTAGCCCTTAAACATATAAGCCTTGGGCCATTTCATGCATACACCTTTCCTAGATAAGTAAATTCACATTACTAACACTTTTTGGATTGATAAAATAATTTTAAAAAACTTTTTTTTTTTTTCATGTACAAAAATCTTTGAAAATCTAGCATGTGAATAAGACTTAAATATGAAAACTGCAAGCATGAAGGGCTTAAATAAAGCTTATTCTTTTCATGTAAAAATTTACAAAGAACAATAAACATGAACACTAGAAGTCAACCATAGAAGAAAAAAATCAAATGAAAAATACTTAGGACAAAAAACCAAATGAAAACTTGAACTTAGAAGAACCATAATTTTCATAAATGACTGACAAACTAATAGATCACAAACCTTGAACTTAGATGATCTTTAATTTTTACCATGACCAAAAAACGATGAATCAAAACAAATCAGTGACTGAATAACAAACACTCTAAATAAATTAAAATTCATCAACTCTAAATCATTAAACCAAATTAAGGTAGATCAAAGAAATAAAATTGAGGATCATACACACTCTAGGATAGTTCAGTCTAGAAGTATAGGGTAGTTTACTAGGTACCCAATAATTAGTACTAAGAACTAGAACATATAAAACAAATAGCCTTCCTTTTTTGGTTAGGTTGGTGCCCTGGGTTGAGGTAACCTATGATTACTGGTAAAGCACCATAAATCACATAATAGCAGGAAGGTCTAAATTAGTCATTCTTATGGTAACGAAGGATACCTCCTACTATCCATTTGGTTATTAGTCTAAGGATTCTAATGCTCNTTAATTTTTACCATGACCAAAAAACGATGAATCAAAACAAATCAGTGACTGAATAACAAACACTCTAAATAATTTAAAATTCATCAACTCTAAATCATTAAACCAAATTCAGGTAGATCAAAGAAATAAAACTGAGGATCATACACACTCTAGGATAGTTCAGTCTAGAAGTATAGGATAGTTTACTAGGTACCCAATAATTAGTACTAAGAACTAGAACATATAAAACAAATAGCCTCTCCTTTTTGGGTTAGGTTGGTGCCCTGGGTTGAGGTAACCTATGATTACTGGTAAGGCACCATAAATCACATAATAGCAGGAAGGTCTAAATTAGTCATTCCTATGGTAACGAAGGATACCTCCTACTATCCATTTGGTTATTAGTCTAAGGATTCTAATGCTCCGGAGATAATGGAAAGTCATCAGCATTTTGATCGACTTTTCCTTCGATCAACTTTAAGACTCCCCTTCGAGGCGAGCAATTCTAAGACTTCCTTTCCGGGTGAGCAACTCTATGACCCCCCTCCGGAGGCGAGTAACTCTAAGACTTTTCCTTCGAGGGCTGAACTTTCCTCTGACGATCGGCTTTTCATCTGACGGATGACATTTCCTTCAACAGCCGACTTTTTCTCCGACCACCGGAACCCGACAATTTACCCCCAACAGANCATCAGCATTTTGATCGACTTTTCCTTCGATCAACTTTAAGACTCCCCTTCGAGGCGAGCAATTCTAAGACTTCCTTTCCGGGTGAGCAACTCTATGACCCCCCTCCGGAGGCGAGTAACTCTAAGACTTTTCCTTCGAGGGCTGAACTTTCCTCTGACGATCGGCTTTTCATCTGACGGATGACATTTCCTTCAACAGCCGACTTTTTCTCCGACCACCGGAACCCGACAATTTACCCCCAACAGAAAAAACTTTAGAATGACAAACATATCATATGACGATAAAAATACCAGAACTAAGTGTGAAAACCGTATAGCAAGGGATATCATAAGTAAATTGTGTGTTCAAGATTTATTTGATTAATAAATTACATTTTATTTATTGCAGTTGTCACTATCAAGGTGCAAGAAAATTAATNCAAACATATCATATGACGATAAAAATACCAGAACTAAGTGTGAAAACCGTATAGCAAGGGATATCATAAGTACATTGTGGGTTCAAGATTTATTTGATTAATAAATTACCTTTTATTTATTGCAGTTGTCACTATCAAGGTGCAAGAAAATTAAGNCATGATAAATTTGGATTCAACATGATCAAATGCTTTTTTCATACTCATTAAAACCTCCAAAAAAAAAAAAAAAACATAAAAAAATTATGAAATTTGATGGACCAAAAAAAATTTGCGGAGGCGCATAAAAGATTGATATAGGATGATCATGCCGCTGCTTCTACTTAAGAGCTGTCTTCTAACCTTGGGCGGTAGTCCTCTCAAAATACTGAAGCATAGTGCAATTTAAACATTATAAAAGTGGCTCGATCACACCTACATTGAAATAGGAAATATACCATTTTTTTTTCTTCAATTTTTTATTGTGATGCTTCACCAATTAGAAGTCTTACATCAAACGTCTTAAAATTAAGAAGGATTAGTTGAACCTAGTTATGAAAATATAAGTCATGACAGAGGTGTAAGATAGGTCTCACATCAAAGCTTTNAGTGCAATTTAAACATTATAAAAGTGGCTCGATCACACCTACATTGAAATAGGAAATATACCATTTTTTTTTTCTTCAATTTTTTATTGTGATGCTTCACCAATTAGAAGTCTTACATCAAACGTCTTAAAATTAAGAAGGATTAGTTGAACCTAGTTATGAAAATATATTTCATGACAGAAGCGTAAGATAGGCCTCACATCAATGCTTGACCTCAGCAGCTAAACTTTGATCTCATACTTATAAAAAACTTAAGTGTCAATGCTCAATAGTTGATAATTTATTATATGAAGTTTACGTCAGTATACATACCACTCAATTCCTTATGTATTTACATCAGTATACATACAACTTTTTCATACATGACACCTTATCTATTCTTTATTTCACATTTTAAAAGTTAAAATAGCAATACTTTTAATATGATGAAAGATTTGGGTTTGTATAAAGGTAAAAGGCAAAGTTTAGGTGTTAGATATATGTAAACATGTTAGAGTTGGGTGGTATGTATGTAAATTTCTCATGATTATATTTACACATAGAAAAGAATGTATAGGTCGATTCTATTGCTATTGATAGTGTAGCAATAAAGTCTAGTTATTGAATTGATGTTACTCTAATCAGGTATGGGAGATTCATACAACGAATAAGTAACCTTGGCAATTTGCCTTTGCAAATTCTTTTGGGAAAAATTTCTTACTGGAGATCATATAGTAACTTATCATTGAGTAAGAAAGTTGACTTGAATTTAGATGAGTTGCTAGTGATTCGGCCCTAGGTGGCTTTATGATAAAAGAAGCTTCGTCAAATTAAATGAGTTTTGATTTGGGATTGATTCAAATTGGCTCAAAATTGTTAAAAAATTTCTTAAATTCTGTTTGAAATCTTCATCATTACCCAAGTGAATATTATCTACTTGAACAAAATATAAGTTCTTATCAATATATCTAAAGTTTATAGTTTATATCTGACATATTTTACTAAAAATAAGCATATATATGGTGTAAAAGAGTTTTATTTATACTTTTCTCAAAGAAGCTTGTACTACAAACTTTTTGATGTCACACATGTAAATATGTGACTAAAAAANTCTGACATATTTTACTAAAAATAAGCATATATATGGTGTAAAAGAGTTTTATTTATACTTTTCTCAAAGAAGAAAACCTTTCTTGTACTACAAACTTTTTTATGTCACACTTGTAAATATGTGATTAAAAGGATTTAAAAGTACAACCAAAATGTCCTTTAATCATACTTTTAAGAAAATTTAATGATTAATTTCATGATCTTAAATCACATTAGTTAGAAATAAAAAAGTTTCATTCTGTGAAGAGATTGGAATTCATATTCTCGATTTAGCCAATGAAGTTTGGAATTACGTTCTAATGCCTCAACAATCCTCATTATATATATATAGAGAGAGAGAGAGAGAGAGAGTGATGCGCCGCATTCCAAGCACATGGTATAGCATCTGTTCCGTTTCAGCTGTGTAAGTCCCCTCTGGACTTAGGTTCAAATCTCCCCCAGGCAACTATATGAGTCCAACCTAGTAGTTAGGTGTATGGGTCCAACCTAGAGCTGACGGGTTGCGAGCCAGGAGTGGTAGAGAGTTCCGTTGGCCAACCATCTTTTAAATAAGGAAGGCTTCATGCAAATGGAAGGAGGAATAAACTTCTTATTTTTTTTTTTTAAAACTATGACATCAGTTAGTTACTTTGGAGGCATGCTTTTGATGCAATGTGAGCCGGAATGGGAAAATGGTTTCTATATTCCCTCCTCATCAAGAAAGGTTTGCCTACTGTTGTCACCTTTAACTTAGCAGTGATGTGGCTTTAAAGCCATGTTAGGTTGCTCGTGAGAACAAGTGAAAAGTATTTGAGGTGATGCCACTTTATTTGTTTTTTCAACATGATCAGCTACGTATGGGACATACTCTTATTTAAGTTATCAAGTCCTTTTAATCTCCTGCCTTCTAAAATAATGGAAGTAGGCAATATCGATCGGATCATTAAAAACCATATTTTCTGTGATAGATTACGTGTGAGACATTGAAAGGAGTAATGTATTTAATCCTTTGTAATGTGTTTTACAAAATTAAGTACTTTCACATCCAACCCAACCGAACAAAGCGAGCTAGTTTGTTCACATTCGTGGGGTTATAATTTAAATTATTATTTCAGAAATAGGCCAAAAGAAGGAAAGAAAACTAAGGCGGGTGTTTGGCTGCAAGAGGATTTAGTAAATCCAAATTTATCATATTCATCTCTTTTGCTGCATAAATCCTCTGAGGATGACAAAAGAGAACAAAAGGCATTAAATTAAATTCAAGTTAAGAGAGCATTAAAGTAGATCATGACTTGAATGTGTTAACATATAATTGTGAATGTTTTTGGCATCTCTTTTTCTTTGTGCTTCTTAGTCTCCTCAGGCAAAGATAACATTACATCATCACGTGTGTCGTCCGAACATCCGAACAATGGTATGAATCGCACCACGCCGTTGTGCAAGCAGCGTGATGCAGCGTGAATCGCACCACGCCGATGTACAAGCGGTGTGATGCAATCCATACCATCTTTCGCTCGTTCGATTATATGAGCCTATGAGATATAATTTTGGACGCAGGAAATTAGAGAGCTAAGAAACAGAAAGGTTAACTTCAAAATTTCTTGTGATTCTACCTTAACCCATCAAAATTCCTTAAGATCTACCCCCGCTATTTATAGGAACCAAATGAAAAGTATCTGCTGACAAAATTTGCATCAAATTAGGTTGATAACCACATAGTCTATCATTTAACAGTTTAATCCAGCACAAAATATTATTTCATCACATTGGTAATTTGAAATTCATGTTATGAAATGTTATTCTTGATAATGGTGAAAGTAAGTGTGGTGTATCACTAATTGAGAAGATAGATACGTATTACTCTGTGCTAATTCCTTAAAAAATGGAAGTAATGATGAATTAAAATAAAATTGGGAAGTTTATAGGTCTAACTAACTGCCTTTCTTTATCTAATTAGTTAGCCGGGTATTTTGAACAAGCTAATACAGAAACTTCAGAGAAAGCTAACTTGTGTATATATTCTTTATATTTTTTATATGCTGAGTAATATATCTTAAATTTTTATAGTCAGTATGAAATCCGTCAGAGAATTGAATAGTTTTATTATAAGAGCTATTTTTCTTTAATTTTGAGATTTAAAATTTTTAAGTTAAAACTTGTAGATATTTTAAAATGCTTGATGAGATAATTTCTTCTTTAAGGAGACAATAAATTTAAAATAAAGCTAAGAAAAGTGATCATTTAAAGTGCATCAAACACATCAAAAAAAAAAAAATTTTCGAACAATTTTCTCGAGGATAACATTTCTTTGGGGCATTTACATACGTGACACATAATTGCTAGGCATTTACATATCTCATTATACTTTCATATTTACGCACATAACATTTAAGTTTATAATATAACACGAAAAATAACATTGCGGACATTTTTGTAAAGTAAAATTCATCTTCTCATGCATAGTTTCGAAAGACCAAAGTGCAATGCATGTGAACATGAAAGTTAAAGCGTGATATATATAAATGCATAAGAATTGTATCTACTTATGTAAACTTTCCTATGATTTAGTGCTTATGTTAATTTATTTTAGGTCTTTCCTATTTATGTAATTATTTCTTTTTTGATTTAAAAATATATGAAATTTTTTATACTTTTAAATTTTATAGATTTATTTTCGTGCTATTATTTAATTTATAAATTTAATTATTTCTAATTCTATTAAAAAAAATAAAAAACCAACTCACTTGAGTAGATTTATAAGCAAACTATAAAATAAAATCTTTATTTTTTTTAACTTTTTAAATGATTTGAGTTGGATTGATGGTAAACTTGATTAAACAACAGATTAAATTATTGCTTTATAAATCGGAAAGTTTAAAAAGAATTGAATAAAGTACTAAGAAGAATTATTTAATAATAATATTTTCATTAAAATTAGAAATTTTTAAATGTCTAAATCAAATGCATCTATCCCTTTACGAGGTGATAAAATTATAAAGAGGGAAATATCTAAATGCTACAATATATATTTACATAACTAAAACTTAAACATATATATTTGCTGATATAATATTTCAATTTCTTAATCACATAAAAAAATGTCAATAATATTTACTTTGTTGACGTAAAACATATTTTTCTACATATATTTTTATAAAACTAAGGCACTAAAATATTATGTAAAGAAATATCAAAGTATAGGTGCTTGCTTTATAAATGAATAAATAATAAATTATATCAATAAAATACTCATGTTTTAAAGTTAGCTGAAGAAATTAGTCATTAAAGGTTTGTTGGAATTAATAGTCTTCTAAAAATTTTGGATAAATGATATTAGCTATTTAAAAAAACATTATGATTGCTTTTCAAATTAAATTTCTCTTTTAATTTTCCGACTTTCTTCATTGAAAAGACTCGGAGTGTCTGCATTTAATCTATATCTTGCGTAAGAACACGAGTGAAATTGTTTGAAAAAATAAATGAGAAGTAAATATTTATGAATTATTCATATGAGTTGTATATAAAAGAGTTATATGAATGTCAAATTAATAAGAAAGATGGACTAAATTTTTTATAGTGTTATATTTTTTAGGGAAAATGAGAGTTACACCCAGCTTTTATTAAAAGAAATAAGTGTTACATAACAACACAAAAAATACGAACAACTCCATTACAACAAAATTACAACACATTAACAACTATAAAACAAACACAGAAACAACAAAACTAATAACACAAATGAAGAAAGCACCCAACCACAAACATCAAAGTAGCTAATTAATGAACCAGCTTCGAAAGTAGGAAGATGGAATGTCTTCAGAAAACGTCAAGAAAGGATTTCCCAACAAGCTTGATAAATCTCACTCAAGGCCACAAAACTTTAAATAACAGCATTTATCTGTAAAGAACTGTTGAGAAATTAGGGCGAAGAAAAATAAGAATCGACACAAATCCAGAAGAACGCGCAGAGATTTACGAGGTTTGGCAAAGATGCCTACATCCTCGGGAGCAGAGCGACGACTTCCCTTTCAATATTCAGAAAAGAATACAGAATACAAAATTCAGCTCTCAGAGGCTCGGAAACTCACCTAGAGTTACAAACATGACATATATATAACTCTATAGTACAATATATAATACTAGCATTAAAAATCAGCATTTGTTTCATATTGAAAGATGAATGATAAAACCCTTTGACCAACTTGGCAAGTCTCAAGATAAGATTATAAACAACAAATTAAAGTAACCACCTATAAAGATTAAAGAACTCCAAAAGAAGAGAATATACACTATAGAACTAACAAAATATAAAGATAAAGATAAAAAAAATTAAAAAAAAAAAAACAAAATAAAGAAGAAAAAAATAAATGAAATAAGAAAAACAATGGATCAGATCACTTACGTATAAAACCATTAAAATTTCATCCAAATATTATGAATATCTTAAGTAAAAGACCTAAAATATTAAAAATAATTTTAATGTATGGATGGAAGTCATCATAGCAAACCAATCTCAAAAAGAAAAAAAAAAAGAGAAGATCGAGAGCATATATGTTCAAATCCACTAAGTTAAAAAAAAAATATCAGTTCAATTAGTTCCAAATGTTGAAAATAACACAACGTCCAAACATACAAAAAAGAAAAAAGAAAAAAAGATCAAGACTAGATTTGATCAAATTCACTAAGAATAAGAAAAATAGAAGAAAAGTCGAGACAACATAATTGAGCCCAACATTTATCGTAATCTAGGATCGATATATGTCATTACTTGTCCCCTTTATTGTGTGTTTTCTTTCACTTAAAATTAGATGGAAGTAGGGCTGTCAAAAATTGACATGACACACCAACACAACTCAAACTTGACTCGAAAAATCAGGGTTAGGGATGACCCAAATATTGTTGGAGTCGGGTTCGGGTTAGAGAATTTGACCACAAGTTTATTATCCAGGTCAAGTCCTGATTGAACCAGAGAACCCAAGCATGACCCGAATAAACACGAAATTTCGGGTCAGATTCAGGTTAGTGGGTGAAGCTCGGATTTGGGTCTTAGTTTTTGACCCATTTATTATTCGGGTTTGATTTGGGTCAGGTTCGGGTTGACCCTATTCGGGTCGGTTCATGTTCGGGTTGGACCCAAACCCGACCCACTGACCTGAATTGACACCCCTAGATGGAAGAAAACTCGCCGAACAAACAAAAAAAAGAAGATAAAGATGCCTATCAGGATTTTTTGCTTTAATTACTATTTTTTTATTTTTTGCCATTATAAATTTGGAAAGAGATGGAATTGAGAAAATTGTCTGGTAGAGAAATTAGATAATGGCAGTGGAAAAAGCTTATGAGAANCATAATTGCTAGGCATTTACATATCTCATTATACTTTCATATTTACGCACATAACATTTAAGTTTATAATATCACACGAAAAATAAAACTGCTAACATTTTTGTAAAGTTCATTCTCATGCATAGTTTCAAAACACCAAAGTGCAATGCATGTGAATGTGAAAGTTAAGGAGTGATGTATATAAATACATAAGAATTGTATCTACTTATGTAAACTTTCCTATGATTTAGTGCTTATGTTAATTTTTTTTAGGTCTTTCCTATCTATTTAATTATTTCTTTTTTTATTTAAAAATATATGAAATTTTTTATACATTTAAATTTAAAGATTTATATTCGTGCTATTATTAAATTTATAAATTTATTTATTTGTAATTTTATTAAAAAAATAAAAAACCAACTCACTTGAGTAGATTTATAAGCAAACTATAAAATAAAGTTTTTATTTTTTTTAAACTTTTTAAATGATTTAAGTTGGATTGATGGTAAATTTGATTAAACAACAGATTAATTTTTTTCTTTATAAATCGGAAAGAATAAAAAGAATTGAATAAAGTACTAAGAAGAATTATTTAATAATAATATTTTCATTAAAATTAGAAATTTTTAAATGTCTGAATCAAATGCATCTATCTCTTTACGAGGTGATAAAATTATAAAGAGGGAAATATTTAAATACTAAAATATATATTTACATAACTAAAACTTAAACATATACATAAAATTTAAATGTATGGATGGAAGTCAGCATAGCAAACCAATCTCAAAAAGAAAAAAAAAAAAAGAGAAGATCGAGAGCATATATGTTCAAATCCACTAAGTTCAAAAAAAAATATCAGTTCAATTAGTTCCAAATGTTGAAAATAACACAACGTCCAAACGCACAAAAAAGGAAAAAGAAAAAAGATCAAGAGTAGATTTGATCAAATTCACTAAGAATAAGAAAAATAGAAGAAAAGTCGAGACAACATAATTGAGCCCAACATTTATCGTAATCTAGGATCGATATATGTCATTACTTGTCCCATTTATTGTGTGTTTTCTTTCACTTAAAATTAGATGGAAGTAGGGTTGTCAAAAATTGACATGACACACCAACGCAACTCAAACTCGACTCAAAAAATCAGGGTTAGGGATGGCCCAAATATTGTTGGAGTCAGGTTCGGGTTAGAGAATTTGACCACAAGTTTATTATCCAGGTCAGGTCCTGATTGAACCAGAGAACCCAAGCATGACCCGAATAAACACGAAATTTCGGGTCAGATTCAGGTTAGTGGGTGGCCCTATTCGGGTTGGATTCGGGTAGGGTTCGGGGTGACCCTATTCGGGTCGGTTCATGTTCGGGTTGGACCCAAACCCGACCCACTGACCTGAATTGACACCCCTAGATGGAAGAGAACACCCTGAACCCTAAACAAAAAAAAGAAGATAAAGATGCCTATCAGGATTTTTTGCTTTAATTACTATTTTTTTATTTTTTGCCATTATAAATTTGGAAAGAGATGGAATTGAGAAAATTGTCAGGTAGAGAAATTAGATAATGGCAGTGGAAAAAGCTTATGAGAGAGTGNCAAAGTTTTCATAACTTTAAAATGTATTCTTTAGATTACAGTTATTATTTCAAATCCAGGTAAGAAATCATACCCATGTAAATTGATTTGTATTTTAACTGCTTCAAAGAGATTAATGTTNCAAAGTTTTCATAACTTTAAAATGTATTCTTTAGATTACAGTTATTATTTCAAATCCAGGTAAGAAATCATATCCATGTAAATTGATTTGTATTTTAACTGCTTCAAAGAGATTAATGTCCGTAAGTGACAAACTTAAATTTGAGAAAGTATTGAAGAAAACAGGTCCATGTTAGAGACTAGTTTCCATAACTTCCATTAATGATTGTGCCCAATTAAGACATCATACATCTTTTAAGCAAGCTAAAATTGACGTGTTTAATCCTCTTAATGTAAGAGGCTTAAATGCAATTTGAATTAAACCTATAAGNAAGCTAAAATTGACGTGTTTAATCCTCTTAATGTAAGAGGCTTAAATGCAATTTGAATTAAACCTATAAGTATATATTTATAATTTTCCAAATAACAATCTAAATCTTCTTGACTTAATAGAGAAATTAACTCCTCATTTTCGTCAATAGTTAAGGATTGTTCAACAATTTTTATTGAAGACTTTTCATTGAAATCAAAGGCTCCTATTTTGTAGATTATAAACTTTTCCACCTTAGGAATAGTCCATTTATTTAATTCTTCTTACTTTGCAGGGTATTCTTGCAAGTGTGCATTTTTAATGTTATTATTTTAGGATTGAGATTTTCCGTNGTTAAGGATTGTTCAACAATTTTTATTGAAGACTTTTCATTGAAATCAAAGGCTCCTATTTTGTAGATTATAGACTTTTCCACCTTAGGAATAATCCATTTATTTAATTCTTCTTACTTTGCAGGGTATTCCTGCAAGTGTGCATTTTTAATGTTATTATTTTAGGATTGAGATTTTTCGCAAATTTTGGGACAATATGGTATGATTATACAGTGAAGAGGTGCTCATATGAGACAACCAGAAAATAACTAGAACTCTTTTTGTTAAATAATTTTTATATTGTAATCTAACAATAGCTAAACAAAAACTTTATTACTCCAAAANAACTAGAACTCTTTTTGTTAAATAATTTTTATATTGTAATCTAACAATAGCTAAACAAAAACTTTATTACTCTTTTGGAGTAATAATCCATATGAGTTGATTCAACAAGAATCAGGCAAAACTCGTTCATCTCAGACATAAAAACGCCCACATACAATGAAGGCTCTCAGATTAAGCATGTCTTTGAGAAAAAAATATAATTGAACCATAAGGTAAAACACAATATAGCCTGTATGTCAATCAAGTATATTTTCTGTTTCCTTATTTCAAGCAATCAGATGCAACCAGATGATATAAAATATAACTATTATAATAAATTTAAGAGAATAATAAGATTAAAAAACCAATTCTCGTACATCAAGAAAATCAATATACCACACTCACATACACAGAGAAAAAAATATTACTTTCTATCATCCGTTTGTCGGGACAATATGCAAACGACATGATGTGATCTACACAATTATCTGCATGCACATCATCCAAAGGTAATATTTTCTCCATGTTAGACCACACTTACANAGAATCAGGCAAAACTCGTTCATCTCAGACATAAAAACGCCCACATACAATGAAGGCTCTCAGATTAAGCATTTCTTTGAGAAAAAAATATAATTGAACCATAAGGTAAAACACAATATAGCCTGTATGTCAGTCAAGTGTATTTTCTGTTTCCTTATTTCAAGCAATCAGATGATATAAAATATAACTATTATAATCAATTTAAGAGAATAATAAGATTAAAAGACCAATTCTCGTACATCAAGAAAATCAATATACTTCACACTCACATACACAGAGAAAAAAATATTACTTTCTATCATCCGTTTGTCTGGACAATGTGCAAATGACATGATGTGATCTACACAATTAACTGCATGCACATCATCCAAAGGTAATATTTTCTCCATGTTAGACCACACTTACAATATTTTCTTTATCCTATATTAAGCATAAAAAAATATTACGTTATTTCTTTCACATATAAATGAAAATAAGCATCTTACGTAGGCACAAACATTCTTTTCCTTTCCAGAGAAGAAAACCTGGTCACAACCCCCACAACTGTCACTCCAAAGGCAAATAGAATTCCTGCAACTCTACGCTTGTTCCACCCAACTGCCCGTTTCTCTCCTTCTCCTCTCCCACACTCTGCGCCCATCAAGTTTTCTGCAATCCCCCCCGAATCTCCCTCCCCCATTCCTTCCTCCTCAAAACACGAATCATTGCACAAGCATAAATCTGAAACCCCTTCCTCATTCTTCGCACACACAGAACAAAAGGGCGGTGCCAGGATCCCACCTTTCGGTTGCGCTTTGCTCCACGCTTCAATGGTGGAAAGCCAGTCGGCGATGTGCTTAAGATGCTGCGCTTGCATTTTGGATGAACAGGGACTCTCCATCTCAATGCCGAGAAGGGTCTTCAAGAACCCCAGCTTCGCTGAAATCTCTTCGGTGAGGCTGCCGCTGATTTGCTGGGTTTCTGCATCTGTTTTACACACGAGGTAATGTATAAGCTGTTGCAATTCGAGGAGCTTCTTATGCAGCATTCCGTATGGGCAGTTTGCCTTCATCTTTAGGCTTTGATTTTATTGTTCGTCGAGTGGATGAATGTATGGAAAATATTTGAATTTAAAGCAAATGATGAGATGAACCGATCGCCAACAGGTGCGTTTTTTGACGATCGAGTTTTCCGCAAAGATTGCCGACTGTTCATGAACGGACGTTATTTGATAGTCATATGATAACGTCGGAATTATGTGCTGTGCGCAAGTTGTGTTTTATACTGTTTTGTTTTATTTGTAATGAATTGTAAACAGCTATGTTATTACATAACCATATTTTGAGGGAGAATGTGATGGGCATCATCTTTTTTTTATAATTGGCGATGTTTTTCGTACACGCAAAATTGCATGCAATATATTCTTAGAGGTTCATTACGTGCCTGTGAAAGAAAGGTTTGGTCATTTTTTAATATATTAGCGATGATCTTTACCTATTTACTTAATTTTCTAGTTTTGTCATGTCTACGGTCACTGAGAGGACAATTAAGAGAAATAAGAATTGGGAATAAAGATGGAAGAACATAAACTTAAATTTGAATATATTATTAAGGATATATGGATAAATTTTTAAAGTAGGACAAAAGNTCGCCAACAGGTGCGTTTTTTGACGATCGAGTTTTCCGCGAAGATTGCCGACTGTTCATGAACGGACGTTATCGATAGTCATATGATAACGTCGGAATTATGGGCTGTGCGCAAGTCGTGTTTTATACTGTTTTGTTTTATTTGTAATGAATTTTAAACAGTTATGTTATTATATAAACCATATTTTGAGAGAGAATGTGATGGGCATCACGTCTTTTTTTTATAATTGGCAATGTTTTTCGTACATGCAAAATTGCATGCAATATATTCTTGAGGTTCATTACGTGCCTGTGAAAGAAAGGTTTGGTCATTTTTTAATATATTAGCGATGATCTTTACCTATTTACTTAATTTTCTAGTTTTGTCATGTCGACGGTCACTGAGAGGACGAGTAAGAGAAATAAGAATTGGGAATAAAGATGGAAGAACATAAACTTAAATTTGATGGACAAAAAATTTGAATATATTATTAAGGATATATGGATAGTTTTTTAAAGTAGGACAAAAAAATGTTTTCTAAAAGATATTATTTTCTTAGAAAATTAATGTTATGAGTTAAATTGCTCATTAAAATAGCAAATTTGCTTAAGTGAAAGTTGGAAATGGCTAGTTCAATGACTACTTTTAATTAATTTTTAAATTCAATCCATCAAATTTAGCAAATTTTATATTAATTAAGTACTATAGTTGATATGCCATCAATAAAGTTCCATTATCTGACACGAATCTAGGGGCATTATATGAATCTCGAGACGACTTTTTGAGTAAGAAATATTCAAACTTTGATAAAAAGTCATATAGAACTCCGGTTTCAGTAAACTTAATATCAAACTGATCAGCTCGACATGAAGAACCAATGTTACCAAAATCGGTCATATCCGAACAAAAACAAGGCTAGATCAAGCCATTAAACAACATTTGAATGTTTTATGGACACAAATGAATATAGTCAAATCGAGCGTCTTGACAAGACGAATCCAACGAACCAAAGATCACTCAATTCTAGCATCATAAGACACTCAAATGTTCATCAAATGTCGTCTGATCAAGCAAAGCCCTCTGAGCCGTCCAAGCAAGTTAATTCATATTCCTGCATTAACTGCACCCAAAACCCTATAAATAAAGCCCCACACCTTCCATAAGCAGGGAGGAGAGCTTGAGACATGAGAGAGAACTTGAAGCTTTGAGAAAAAACTGAAGTCGACCACCGTCGAGCACTCATGTCGTCATCAACCACTGCTGATCATTGTTGACCACCACTGACCGTCGTTGGTCACCGTCAACCACCGTCGACCACCACCAACCTGCCGTCAATTGCTATCAGTCTCCGGTAGTCGATGTTGTAACTTGAAAATTCTAACTCTTTCCCGCCTGTGAAAGAAGTGGTTGCAATTGTAATCAACTTTTTAGTGAAACTCATCAACTGGGTTAGTCCCCACTTTTTTCTCTTTCCAGGTTTTCTACGTAAAAACTTCTTGTACTATTATTAGTTGCTTTCTCTATTCTAAGTATGTGTTGAATCTTCGTATCACACTAAGATGATAATCTGCTACTCTAATATAGTGAACCTTCTAGCACACATCAGTTTGACAATTTATGTGGGAAATGAAGCACCGTTATGCACTGTCTTCAACTATGAGACTTTAAGCCACAACTTCATTTATCAACAGTGTACATCTTCCATCTGGCTAAATAACCTCCTTTGCATCTTGAAGATAATCTTTGGAGTATTCTTTGATGTGAGGGTAACCTTCACCGTAGTCTTAAATGGTAGTTCATGTCAACATCCTGAGCACGATTGTAGTGGGGTTGCCTTTTCGCATCATATTCAAACACAAAATCTTTCACAACTTCATCGAAGCTCGGGACAACCCTCATTGTACTCTCGAAAGTTCGTTCACATGAACAACCCGGGAATGACTATGATAAGGTGGTTATTTCAAATTATGTTTAAACAAAAAGTCTTTAAAAATCGCTTTTAGATTAAGGGCAATCTTCGTCGCAAATAACGCTTCCTCAGTACCCCCTCACCGTACTATAGTTCCTCTTCAACCAAATCAAGACACCGACCTCTTCTAAGCTCGATAAATGGGCTACTTTACAAGTTTGTGAGGAAGGTACCGCTGCTGGGGGCAAAAGATTCAACATGAGCTACTAACGAGTTGTCCAACATTATTCTAGAATATGACTGCAACCATAGTTCCAAGAAAACATACAGTTCATTACAGTTTACGCTTCAGTCTTGATAAATGCATATCATCTCTGACACCTCATTCTGAGCTTAATCAATCCCATAGAGAGTTTATTCGACTTTTTCCATTATAGGCTACGGTTGTCAAGCAAAAGCTTTGACATACAACGTCAAATAGGTCAAAAATTCTTGTTGAATTTTATATGACCTCTTCCACAACAGTTTATGGTCATCAAATAGAAACCTTAACTAACAACCTCAGATAGATCAACCATCCTTAGTTGATTTCATTTAACCTTGTACGTCATATGTTTGTGTTATTGAGCATATACTTAATCTATACAACCCAAGATGGGTCTCACGTTCTAGTTGGATCCTCTTTTTTTACTGTGCTCCAACATATGTTAAAACTATCAAGCATATTCTATTGCACATCCTAGGACAGACCTTACATCCTTCGTAGATTGCAACTGACTTCTTCCACTGCATGCTATAGTTGTCGGACAAATGTGCTT
>JXCR01112526.1:76504-99847 GCA_002079205.1 Phalaenopsis hybrid cultivar | reverse complement strand
TCCTTCTCTTTGTACTTGGCTACATTTTAATGAATTGGAGCTATGCTCCTTACATAAAAAAATATATATATATATATATATGTATGTATTATTGAGACTGTTTGTTAGATTGTGAAACTTTGTTTTATAGTTATGTTGAGTTGTGAACTGTAGTTTGTAAAACTGTTTTCATCTTAAAAATTCNTATTATTGAGACTGTTTGTTAGATTGTGAAACTTTGTTTTATAGTTATGTTGAGTTGTGAACTGTACTTTGTAAAACTGTTTTCATTTTTAAAATTCAATTTAGTTATGTTGTTGGTTTCAATATTTTGTTAAATGTGGTGTAATTAACTCTTTCTCAGTAGATTTTATATTTATTAAGTGCAACATATAACCTACATTTGGCAATGATGAAGAACTAAAGTAGTGTCAGGATGAAGCAGAACCGTATAATGAAGAGAATGTGTGAGAGCATGGGTTCTCTCTAAATACATTAAAGGACTGGTAAAATAAAAATTTGGATGGTCTAGAAAAGTTCAAATGTTGGGATTAGGAAGTTAATCTACATTAAGTTCTGCAGGACCTTGATGGACATCCTCTAATTGCTTTAAGCCCTAAAGAGATATTCCTCAAATATTGCTCAGGATCCCATAATATAACGGTCCCTAAATAATACTGTTATGTACATTCGCTCTATGTCTTCCTTAAGTTGTACTCTTGACTATTTATAAGTAACTTAGTTAATTTACCTGGTATTAATAAACAGTCAATTATCTCTTATATTAAATGGCAAAAGTCAACATTAAATTTTCCTATCTCTTCATCTCTATCTGTTTGCCTCATAGAGATTAAGAGATAAGAAAATTTAACACTCCCCTCCCTCTTTTCCATTTTATCTCTCTACTCTCTTTACCTCTCTATCTGTCCCTCCCTCTCTTACTTTCTCTTTTCCTATTCTCTCCCCCTCTCTATTGCACACACACACATTATGTCCTGCTCTATCTCTCACTTCCTCTCCCTTGCCTTTCTCTCTAGCTTTTTTTTCTCATTGCTTTGTCTCACACTCCCTCACTCTCCCTCACTCTCTTATTTAGCTAACTCTCTGATGAGACCTATGTTGCATTTCTTTCATGATCCTTCAATGTCTCTCCTACTATCTCTCTTTTGCTCTTGCTCGCATGCTGAGCATGAGAGATGAAGATTGATAGAGAGAGAATAAGAGAGATCACAAGAGAGATATACTGATAAAGAGGGTGGGTAAGAGAGAGAATAAGATAGATGAGGCAAGAAGAGATGTAAAGAGAGAGAGAAAAGGCAAAGAGTTTGAGAGAGGAATGTGTGTGAGAGAAAGAAAGAAAGAGAAGGATAAAGTGTGAGAGTGTTAGAGTTAGAGTGAGTTAGAGTAAAATTGTGAGAATTAGAGAGTTAAAGTGTGAGACAGAGGAAATAGATAAAGAGGGAGAGAGAGAGGGAGATGGAAAGAAGGGGGAGAGAATGAGAGCCTCTCTATCCAAAAGAAGAGGAAGAGAGTGAGAGAGAGGTGAGAGAGATAAATTAAGAGAAAGAGAGAGGCAGAGGGAGGTAGAGAAAGAGTAAGAGAGATAAAGAGATAAAGATGGAGAGAATAAAAAGGATTGAGAGAGACTTTGAGAAATATGATAAACATGGAGGGTGCGAAGAGGAGAAGAAGGGTAAGATATCACAATCACGTTATCTACTCTCTCTCTTCTCCCCATCCTTGACACATTCTATTTGTTACCCTCCCTCTCTTCTTCTCTCTTCCTCTCCCACTCCCTGTCCCTCTAGTTTTCATTCTTTGTATCTCTTTCTTATTCTCATTCCCTCTCTCTTTTCTTACCTCACTCCATTCTCCTCACCTAACAATCTCCCTCACATACTAACTCCATCTCTCTCACTCTTCCACTTCTCTCGCACTTTTGATATTTCTCTCTCTTTCTATCCCACGTTCTCTTTCTCTCTCTTACTCACCTCTCTCTTCTTTCTCTAACTCTCATTTTAGATATAAATCTCTCCATATCTCACTCCTACACTCTCTCTCCATCACTCTCTCTTGCTCTCTCGCACTATCAACCAGTCTCTCTTGCTTTCTCAACCCTTTTTCTAGCTCTTTCTCTCCCCGCTCCATCTCTCTTTTACTTAATCTTGCTCATGCTCTCTCTCTCTTTATCACATTTCTTTTGAAATACGGTGCTATTCCTCTCTTTTCTCAACTAATGTTCAAAACAAATATGTATATTTTATATAGTATATTCTAAGATAATGGTGAATTCTTAGAATATAACATATTTTTGCATGAGGTATATTGAGTAAGTTTTTATATGGAGGAACAAATAGAGGACGTCCATCAAGGTTCTCCATAACTTAATGTAGATTAACTTCCTAATCCCAACATTTGAACTTTTCTAGACCATCCAAATTTTTATTTTACCAGTCCTTTAATGTATTTAGAGAGAACCCATGCTCTCACACATTCTCTTCATTATACGGTTCTGCTTCATCCTGACACTACTTTAGTTCTTCATCATTGCCAAATGTAGCTTATATATTGCACTTAATACATATAAAATCTACTGAGAAAGAGTTAATTACACCACATTTAACAAAATATTGAAACTAACAACATAACTAAACTGAATTTTTNATATATATATATATATATATATATATATATATATATATATATATATATATATATATATATATATATATATATAAACAAACATAATAAAAAGTATAATAAAATATAACTAAAATAAATCAAATCACCAATCATCATCATCTTCTTCATCTACATCCAAATTTTGTCGTTGATATGGAGTAAAAATAGGGTGAGTAGGAAACTAAATTGAGTGATCACCCCTTAAGTATTTCACCAATGCATCATCATAAGCAGCATCATATTTTAACGTTTTTCCATATCAAATCATCACTGTGAGCATTTCTGGCATCCATGTTTTGCAACCAATGATGCATTCTTAAGATATCTCCCTGCTGGATCATCATCTGGTCTAAAAGTTCTTTATTAGTAGGGTCACCAGAAGTAGGGGTCCTCGAATTAGAAGGAATATCTCTTGTCTTACTCCCAGATCTTGAATCAACAGGACATTCATATGTTTTTATATTAACAGCCAGTAGGTCTTATAGGCTCAATGCTTTCTTTCACAAGTCTAAAATCAACTCCTGCCTATTCACAAATTGTCAAAATAAGTGTAGGGTGCCAAACCAACAGTGGTCTCTCACAAAGCAATAGATCTAGTGTTCATATATATAATAGAGTCTGCATTTATCCTCATCATCTGTTGAATACAAATGTTTAGGATGGCTCTATCCTTGGTCACTTCACTATGATGATTTGTTGGAATCATTCTTTCAGAAACAAAGTAGTGTCAGGCCTTAGATACTACACTAAGCATAGAAAGAGTAAAGTTTACTTTAACATAATTTTTGACTTTCCATGTCCCTCTTCCATCAGTAAGAAAAGAAATAACGTCATTTAAGGCCTCATTAGTAGCAGAAAATGATTTATACTAGCAACTGTAAACATCTTCCAATAAATAAAACTCATTAATTTTTCTTGGAGAAAACTCCACCATTTTTCCATGAACAAAAACAAAATCATCAGAAGCTTCAGTAAATTTGGTAAAGAATTCCATTACTACACTGATAATCGCATCGGCAGTAAAATAACAGAATTTTTTCCACTGCCAAGCATTGATCAGTATCGATAGATCTATTATTGATATTGTAAATCTTAAATTTGAACTTTATTAGATCTTGTTGTCTCTCTAATTTCTTTTCCAAAACATTTGTCTCAGTTTTCCTCTTTTAAAAACTTAGTGTTTTATGATTTAAAAAGCAATATTTCTACCTAAAAAATCACTATTCTATCTTTATCTTACATTTAACCTATCTCACTCTTTTACTCATTCTCTTGATCCTTTATATGTATTAACCTTGATCGACACTTCTATCATAATCGGGAAAGAAATCCTCCAGATCTTAAAGCAATCACTTCGCAATTCCACTCAGATCTCATGTTGACTTTTGTGATAAGGGAAGGGATGAAGATCTCTTCCCTTTTACAAAAACTCTACAGTTTTCTTATTAGATTGCCTAATTTCACATGGAACTCCATATTTTATTTCTAATACTTCATTTCTCTCAACCATTTGTAAAGCTTTGTGAGTTTTTGTGCAGAATGTGAAATTTTGCGGGGATGTGCAAAGAGTTAGTGTAGATAACGATGGTTGTGCTGCGCGCACAAAGTGTAGGAAATTCCTAAAACGAAAGCATCCAGTCAACGAGTTTTTTTTATTTTCTTGTTGTTTTTATCACAATTTAATTTTTCAAAATTTGTTTTTAAAGTTTTAGTTTTAATAGGTTGATTTAAAAGAAATTTGTTTTGTTATTGACTCATTTATGATTATCTTTCATTTGTGTTATGTTTGTCGTTGAAGATTTGTTGTTTCATTCTTTGTTCATTGAAATTCTGAACCATCGCATGGTTTGCGACTTTCATCCATCGAACAAAAAGGCAACTGACAAAAATGCACAATTTGAGAGAAATTTCCATTAATTTGCCCCAAAAAGGGATGCCATAAATTAGACATAGGCTAATGCCTGAAAAGGTACATCATGTAATCCATGCTAAAATACATTAAGTATCTTCTCATAATATGAATACATCATAGACTGAATACATCAAATACATTTCATGTTGTTAAAAGGAAGGAAGTGAACCCTTTGTGACTGGTATATTGTGCTCTTGATCGAGCATACCTTCTAAGTCATGCTCCGGGATAAGAGTTCCCTTTGCATGTACCTAGAGGTACAACCTTCTCATAGCTCATAAGGAAACAACTCCTCCAATTCTAGGTCATGCTGGAATTCATATGGTATTTTACTTTCATCCATTCTGCGGAAGGTTATAGACACCCTATAGTGTCGTACTCCTGGAATGCAGTGCTTGGCAACATGTGCACCGTTGCCTTTGAGAACAAGTACTAAACCAACTTGAAGAGGAATCTCCACAGCTCCTCCGAATTCACCAGGGCCAACAATATCAATTTCTTTTCCAAAAAAAATATTGCTTTTACTCATGAACGAGACTGTGCAGAAAGGCCTCACAAAATCATGATGGTCGATGTGTGGGGAAATGCAGTCACCTTCTTCATTAATGTTACAAGTAGCGGGTAGAATATTCCACTTGACCATTCTCTTGATCATCCATTTTATCATTGGTGGTAACGGATCCCTTTGGTTGTATCTGAGGATCCCAGGCAAATTCTCCTATCTATCGTTCGTAAAATTGTAGCAATCCCCACATTGGATGGAAATTCTTCCCTTTCCCCGCATCAAGTTCTTCAACTCAGAATTTGTTTTCTCCATGAGAAGGCCCGCTCGACCTCTATCTCTTAAATCGAAGATGTAGTCCAGAATGCTTCTTTCATCATTTTTAGAGAAAACCTTGGTATATAGCTCCATGCCCTCCAATTTGTTGGCAAAATTTCCCTGAACTTCTTCATAGAACTCGAATTCTCTTTTATTTACTTTGCTTATCTTGTAGTATTCTAACATACCTGGAGTTGGAAGTTTCCTGGGGCGTTCCTTCCTCCGGGCCTCGGCGGGATCCCAAACTAGCGTTGTTTTTATATTAGCAGGTTCAGTAGGTCTTAGAGGCTCAATCCTCTCTTCCACAAGTCTAAAATCAACTCCTGCCTATTCACAGAGTGTAAAAATAAGTGCAGGGTGCCAAACCACTAGTTGTCTCTGTCAAAGCAATAGATATAGTGTTCATATATATAATAGAGCCGGCATTTATCCTCATCATCTGTTGAATACAAAAGTTTAGGATGGCTCTATCCTTGGTCATTTCACTATGATGATTTGTCAGACTCATTCTTTCAGAAATAAAGTAGTGTCAGGCCTTAGATACTACATTAAGCATAGAAAGAGTAAAGTTTACTTTAATATCATTTTTAACTTTCCAAGTCCCTCTTCCATCAGTAAGAAAAGAAATAACGTCATTTAAGGCCTCATTAGTAGTAGAAAATGATTTATACTGGAAACTGTAAACATCTTCCAATAAATAAAACTCATTAATTTTTCTTGGAGAAAACTCCACCATTTTTCCATGAACAAAAACAAAATCATCAGAAGCTTCAGTAAATTTGGTAAAGAATTCCATTACTACACTGATAATCGCATCGGCAGTAAAATAACAGAATTTTTTCCACTGCCAAGCATTGATCAATATCGATAAATCTATTATTGATATTGTAAATCTTAAATTTGAACTTTATTAGATCTTGTTGTCTCTCTAATTTCTTTTTCCAAAACATTTGTCTCAGTTTTCCTCTTTTAAAAACTTAGTGTTTTATGATTTAAAAAGCAATATTTCTACCTACAAAATCACTATTCTATCTTTATCTTACATTTAACCTATCTCACTCTTTTACTCATTCTCTTGATCCTTTATATGTATTAACCTTGATCGACACTTCTATCATAATCGAGAAAGAAATCCTCCAGATCTTAAAGCAATCACTTCGCAATTCCACTCAGATCTCATGTTGACATTTGTGATAAGGGAAGGGATGAAGATCTCTTCCCTTTTACAAAAACTCTACAGTTTTCTTATTAGATTGCCTAATTTCACATGGAACTCCATATTTTATTTCTAATACTTCATTTCTCTCAACCATTTGTAAAGCTTTGTGAGTTTTTGTGCAGAATGTGAAATTTTGCGGGGATGTGCAAAGAGTTAGTGTAGATAACGATGGTTGTGCTGCGCGCACAAAGTGTAGGAAATTCCTAAAACGAAAGCATCCAGTCAACGAGTTTTTTTTATTTTCTTGTTGTTTTTATCACAATTTAATTTTTCAAAATTTGTTTTTAATGTTTTAGTTTTAATAGGTTGATTTAAAAGAAATTTGTTTTGTTATTCACTCATTTATGATTATCTTTCATTTGTGTTATGTTTGTTGTTGAAGATTTGTTGTTTCATTCTTTGTTCATTGAAATTATGAACCATCGCATGGTTCGCGGCTTTCATCCATTGCACAAAAAGGCAACTGACAAAAAGGCAAAATTTGAGAGAAATTTCCATTAATTTGCCCCAAAAAGGGATGCCATAAATTAGATATAGCCTAATGCCTCAAAAGGTACAACAAGTAATCCATGCTGAAATACATTAAGAATCTTCTCATGATATGAATACAACATAGACTGAATACATCAGATACATGTCATGATGTTAAAAAAGAAAGCAAGTGAACCCATTGCGCCTTGTATATTGTGCTCCTGATTGAGCAGACCTTCTAAGTCATGCTCCAGGGTAAGAGTTCCATTCGCATGTACCTAGA
Organism: Phalaenopsis hybrid cultivar; assembly: GCA_002079205.1. Taxonomy (NCBI): domain Eukaryota; kingdom Viridiplantae; phylum Streptophyta; class Magnoliopsida; order Asparagales; family Orchidaceae; genus Phalaenopsis; species Phalaenopsis hybrid cultivar. Next base: position 92,481 of record JXCR01112526.1, on the reverse strand, counting down.
AGTACAACCTTCTCATAGCTCGTAAGGAAACAAATCCTCCAATTATATGTCCTGCTGGAATCCATATGGTATTTTACTTTCATCCATTCTGTGGAAGCTTACAGACACCTTATAGTGTCGTACTCCTGGAATGCAGTGCTTGGCAACATCTGTACAGTTGCCCATGAGAACAAGTACTAAACCAACTGGAAGAGGAATCTCGACAGCTCCTCTGAATTCACCAGGGCCAACTATATAGATTTATTTTCCAAAAAGAATATTGCTTTTACTCATGAACGAGACTGTGCAGAAAGGCATCACAAAATAATGATGGTCGATGTGTGGGGGGAATGCAGCCACCTTCTTCATAAATATTAATGATGCAACTGTTAGGAATGTAAGTAGCGGGTAGAATATTCCACTTGACCACTCTCTTGATCATCCATTTTATCATCCGTGGTAACATATCCACTTGGTCGTATCTGAGGATCCCAGGCGAATTCCCCTATCTGTCATTCGTAAAATTGTAGCAACAGCCACATTGGATGGTGATTCTTCCCTTTCCCCACATCCATTTTTTCAGCTCGGAATATGTTCTCTCCATGAGAAGGCCCACTCGACCTCTATCTCTTAAATTGAAGATGTAGTCCACAATGCTTCTATCATCATTTTTCGAGAAAACCCTGGTATATAGCTCCAGGCCCTCCAATATGTTGACAAACTTTCCTTGAACTTCTTCATACAACTTGAATTCTCTTTTATTTACTTTACTTATCTTGTAGTATTCTACCATACCTGAAATTGGCAGTTTCCTAGGGCGTTCCTTCCTCCGGGCCTCGGCGGGAACCTAAACTAGCTCAGGTCAATCCGAAATATGAGATTCATCCTCTAGTGAAATGTATGATCCAGGGCTCCATGGTGCGCGCTGATCCATCCCGGGTGGGCCATATGGTTCATTTGTTACGAAGTTTGAGTATGAGACTCGTTGGTGCCTGAAGTGTATTCTTCTAATGTATTGAAACACTGTAGATGCAAAATGTTGCAGTCCAGGCATTCTATAAATACCCCCGTGACTGATGTCCCGGCTGGTACCTCAACGTTGCATGTTGGGCAACCTCTGCATAAGATATCTGGAACTAGGAGCATATCTGATTCTGTCATAAATCCTGACTCTTCATCTACAGTGGGCAGGCTGGTAGAAGTTTCTCTCAGATCTGGGTCATAAATATGTCCCTTAGGAATGGGGGCAAGAAAACTGCTCACGTCTCTCTGACGTTTGTGTTCCTGCCGCAGAAAGGCTCTCTATTTTTTTCGACTGGCATTTTTGCGTTGTGTCCTGCAGAGCGGAGTATTCGGTAGTTGTTCACTATGGGTGGCTATTAGGGCCCTTGCTGGAGTAGCTATCATGGAGGGCAGTCGGCTGGGCCCCTCATTCGGATCTTGTTCCGCTATCACGTTTTTACCTATGCGTGACACATTGTCTTGAGTGGTCACCCTCAACAGTGAAGGTGGTCCCTCCTTTTCTTTATTGCTGACTATGTCCATTAGAGGACCCTCGTAGTCCATATCAACCTGGTTGAATTCCACATTGAAATATATGACACCTCCTTGCGACGCTATCTCTTCATTCAGTGCTAGGTTCCAGGTGTCTTGGAAGGCAAAGATCAGCCACTGTCCTGACATTTTTTCTGCAAACGACAGAAAAAAAAACTTCAGTGGGCTAAGTTTGGCATGAACAAGAACAAAACAAAGTATTCATTAAAGTAAATTTTAGTTTGTTTTGGTGAAAAGGATTACTCAATTTATGTGTGAGTTTCGTTTGATTTAATAGGGTATTTAAATTCAAAAGTAGAAAAGAGAACGTGTGGAGTTCAAAAATTTTCTCAAAATTTTCATTATATTGAGGTTAACTACAAAATTTGGACCCGGTGATAGACATTTGGCCACATAGATAACCTTAAAATAATCAATAGTTCAAAGTTTCAAAGCAAGCAGAGGCAAGCGGAGGTAGGTGGCATGAGGCCTTGTAATAGGTTTTCAGGTATCGTCCATTTATCGGTAACATGGGTCTTTCATCCCGGAAGTCCACTAACTGGTAGGCTTCTCATGTATAGACCTTCTCAACTACAAATGGTCCCTCCTAAGTTGGCTCGAATTTCCCACCTATTTTGCGGCGAGCAAGAATAGGCCTTTTGAGCACAAGTACGAGGTCACTAATTTTGAATGTCCTTGGGCGGACCAATTTGTCATGGGCTTGTACCATCTTTACCTTGTAGAGCTCCAAATGTTGTTGTGCTTTCAATCGTTTTCCCTCGAGACTCTCCAGTTCTTCAAGTCTGAGTTATGCACTTTCTTCAGTTGTGAGTTGGTTGGCAACGGTGATTCTGAGAGATGGTGTCTGGATTTCTAGCGGTAGCACGACCTCGGTCCCGTACACGAGCATGTAAGGTGTACACTGAGTGGGAGTCATGAAAGTTGTCCGGTAGGCCCACAAGGCTTCTAAGAATTTGTTATGCCAATCCCTATTATTTTCATCCAGTGTTTTCTTTAAAACATGTAACAGTGTCTTGTTGAAAGCTTCATCTAGACCATTTGCTCTGGGATAGTAAATTGTAGAGTATCTCCAATCTATCCCATGTCTTCTAACAAAATTGTTGATCTTTGTGCTTTTGAAAGCTGCCTCATTGTCAGAGATTATTCTTTGCGGTACTCAGAAACGGTAGACAATTTGTCCTTTGAAAAATTGAAGAACTTGCTATGTCGTAACCTCATGTAACGGTACTGCCTCTGCCCATTTGGAGAAGTAGTCTGTAGTGGCAAGTATAAACTTGTTTCCTTTAGAAGATGGAGAGTCTATCAGACTTATTATGTCTGTGCCCCAACACTTGAATGGCCACGAGGCAATAGTTGGGTGCAGCACATTCGGAGGTTGGTGTAAGACCACCCCATGCATTTGTCATTGGTGACATCTTCTAGCTATATCCATGCAATCAAACATCATTACTGGCCAACAATATCCGAGTCTTTTAATCTTAATTTTCATTTTTGGTCCCGACTGATGAGCGCCACACAATCCGGCATGTACTTCTTTGACAATATTTTGTGCCTCGGCTCTGCTTAAACACCGTAGCCACATTTGGTCACATTTGGTCGAACGATCTTCTGTAGAGAACATTTCCCACCAGGGCTTAAGACATGGACCTTCTTGTGATGTGGTGTACCTTAGACTTATCCTCTCGCAGCTTCCCAATATGTAAATATTTTATTAATGGTTTGTGCCAATCTTTGTTGATGTCTGCACTGTATTTATTGTTTCTTCTTTTCCAAGTTTGGGTAGAGTTTTGATGTCGTTTTGAGAGAAGACTCGTCTTTCTTTCACCTTGACTTTGATGGAATCCTCCGGCAAACACACCATTTCCTTAGCGAGTTTTGCTAGAGCGTCGGCATGGGCATTATCTCCCCGAGGAATCCAGTAGAAAGTCTCCTCAGGAATCTACTCCAGGAGCTTCATCGTTTACTGACAAGAATCTTCTAGTCTTGGTTTCAAAATTCTGTATTGTCCGGTGACTTGCTGGATGACAAGTTGAGAATCATCACAAATGATAATTTTTTTATATTTATTGAAATTTCCAATTCCAATCCGGTGATTAAGGCTTCATATTATGCTTCATTGTTAGTGCACAACTCTATTAGGTGGTATGAGAACCTCATCAAGCTTTTATCTGGCGCAATAAAGCTCAAACTGATCCCTGCCTTGCCTGGTATAACTGTGCCACATCCTTTGTCTTTCCTGGCTGAGGAAGCACCATCGAAGTACATTTCCCAGTTCTGCGCACTAGAAAATTCCATTTGTAATATTTTCTCATCTGGTAACTCCCTTGATAGCACAAAGGGGAACAAAAGTTATATCAAATTGCAATAATATCATTGACCATCTCGCTAAACATCAGGAAAGTATTGGTCGGGTCATCAAATATTGCAACGGATTGACTTTCAAAATCAGAGTAATCTTATGAGAGAGCATGTAATGTCTAAGCTTTTGAGCGGCAAAAACTAATGCCAGACAATGCTTCTCAATAAGTGTATACCTTATCTCTGTCGGTATTAGACGACGACTCAAGTATTAGAGTGCATTTTCTTTCCCCTCATCATTGACTTGGGCTAAGAGAGCTCCAAGAGAGTCATCCAAAGCCGCGGTATAAAGTATCAACGATTTCCCTGGGATAGGGGCTGTCAAAATAGGAGGTGTCATTAAATATTGTTTAACATCCTCAAAGGCCCGCTGACATTTCTCTTCCCAAATAAATTTGACAACCTTTTTAATTAATTTTGAGAAAGGCTGACACCTACCTGAGAGATTAGAAATAAAGCGTCTTAGATATGCTAACTTCCCTAAAAGGAACGTAGCTGTTTCAAGATTTTAGGGGGAGGCATTTCCAAGATAGCTTTAATCTTATCCAGAACGTAGCTGCTTCAAGGTTTTAGGGGGAGGCATTTCCAAGATAACTTTAATCTTATCCGGGTCGATCTCGATTCTCCAATGACGGACAACAAACCCTAGAAATTTCCTGGAGGTAATGCCAAAGACAGACTTTAAGGGATTCATTTTAAGGTCATATCATCGTAACTGTTCAAACACAATCCTCAAATCGTACAAATGGTTTATTTTTTGTTTACTTTTGATGACCAAATTATCCACATAACATTCTACTTGATTATGGATGAGGTCGTCAAAAATCTTCATCACTGCGCGCTGATATGTGGCTCCGTCATTCTTTAGGCCGAACAATATCACTGAGTAGCAGAAAATTCCAATTGGTGTTCTGAAAGCTGTAAGTGCTGCATGGAGCCATCTTAATTTGGTTGTATCCCGATGATCCGTCCATTAAGAAGAAAATTTCATGTGTCGAAGCGATATCCACCATCATTTCTGGTATAGGTAGTGGAAACCCGTCTTTTGGACATGCCTTGTTCAAATATCTGAAGTCGACACAAATGCGGATCTATCCATTTTTCTTTTTAACAGACACAATATTGGCTAACCACGTGAAGTATTGCTCTTCTTTAAGAAAGTTGGCATCTATCAACTTCTTCAGCTCGACAATGACTTGTTGTTCTATTTCAAGGTGCATTCTCGTTGGAGTTTGTTTTACTGGGGTTATATTCTTGTCTACCCCAAGTTTACTGAGGTTATATGCTTGTTTTATCGAGGTTAATCTATTTCAATTCATTGACAGAGGATTTAATTTTTTCCTCAAATTCTGGCAGAGAATCTTCTATTGGTTGATCAGCAGAGTCATCCTCTATATTGAGACAATCCTCTTCTGACTCACTAGTAACAACTATGCAAAATTCAGAATCATCGACTTGTCCAACTATACCAAATCTGAGACCTTCTTTTGAATTGGGAGTTCAACTTTTAGCATTCTATAATTTTTTAAAAGGTTCGAATTTATCTTTTGATATTTTTTTGGTAAATAGTATTCCACAATTTTTCAAAGTGTTGAAATTTATCTTTTGGCATTTGTTTTGGTAAATGTATAGTATTCCATAATTTTTCAAAGAGTTGAAATTTATCTTTTGGCATTTGTTTTGGTAAATTTCGTAGCATTCCATAGTTTTTCAAAAAGTTGAAATTTATCTTTTGGCATTTGTTTTGGTAAGTTTCCTTTTACCATTCTATAATTTTTCAAAAAGTTGAAATTTATCTTTTGGCATTTGTTTTGGTAAGTGTCCAGGTGAATTAACTTTTGAACACAAGGCGAGAAGTAACCAAAAGGCAATTCCATTAATTCATTAGACTCAACATCCAAATTTATATGTTTTTCAAGCTTAGTAGAGATAGAAGCACGGTAAAATTTGATCATCTTTGAACCAACACTACGGACTTCCTAACCTCTAAACTCTCGACCTTTTGAGGGAGAATTGAATGAGGGTCATAGTATCCACATAGTGGTTTATCCGATCATACATTGTTTCATATTCATTCCTCTCTGTATCTTCTAGGGATATCTGATACTGAGGTTTCTTCTGCTTCGTCATCATTATTTCATTTTCAAAACCATCCTCATCACCAATTTTGATAGTTGGCCTAGTCCATTCAACAATTAAATTGATCTTTCCTCGTCCGCATCCCCAGCCTCGACCTCGGGTGCGTGAACTAGAAGAACCTCCACCAACTCGTCGTAGGGGAGTGTTAGAAGGTTGTTGAAGCGGAGTTGTATGGCCTCCTTTTTGTGATTCTCCTGAATCTTCATCTTTGTTTTTGATAACTTCACAAGAGAATAAAGTGCTCTTTGCAGGCGTGTAGTAGGCAGCATCTTCATGGATACCAACTTCGTGCACTGAAAATGGTTGTAGACCTCCCTTGAAGCAATTTTCTTGACCATATTTGTGGTATTTGATGCACTGGTGTAGAGATGATGGAACCATATTATGCTCATGAACCTATGATCGACCCAATAGAGCCTTAAAAGAGGTCTTGGCGTCAATGATATGAAATTTAATGGTTGTTACGAGTTCTCCAACCTTCATAAGCAATGTAATTGACCTAAGGGCTCTTTCTCCCTTTTGGTTGAATTCTTAACATCATCTTATCGGTCGTAAGCTCTTGAGCTTCAATATCCAAATAGGCCAATGTCCGCAGGCTCATCAAGTTAAGAGATGCTCCAGGATCCATAAAAACCTTGGATAACACAAATCTCCCGATGTTGACAGAGATTTAGAGCGGGCGATTGTGGTTGGCGGTACCGAGCAGCAGGTCTTCATCTGTAAAGGTTACCTCTGGCTGTTCTTTTAACAAGTAAACTTCATCTGAGGATGTGCTAGCCAACTGAGCTAAGCAAATTTCTGGATCAAGCAAAGATGTAACCAGAGATTCTCTCACTCCTTTGACAGGATCAGAGCATCGTAGATGCTTAGTCGGGCAGGCAACTTCCTATGATGAACTATCACGTTGTAGTCTACTTTGTAGGGTCCTCTGATTTTATCTTGATTATGTGGTTCTTCCACTGGTGGAGGTGGGGGTATCTCTTCTCAAGTCATTATCCGTTTTCCTTAATCTATTGGAGCTGTTCTTAGTGGTAACACTTTTTCGCTCCTTAAGTTGACTTCTATGATTTTTCATTCTTGGGATATCATTGTTGAATCTTTCAGTGTCTTTTCCTCCTCAACTGAAAGATCTAAATTTATGGCGAGCAGTGTACCATGATGCTCGAGAGTTGGCTCTTTGTTATCAGTGTTGTCGTAAGCGATATCATTAAGTTCTTTTTTGGCCTTGACAACGAGTTCATCAGACTCGAGTACGATTTGAGGATCATTTTGGGGATCGAGATCGCAACTAAATCAGTCATAATCAGTCACGTTATTACCATAAATAGTCAAAACGTAGCCAAAATCACAATCATTATATTAATAAGACCCTAAGGGACAAAAAGATAATCATACAAAGTCAAGGGTTCGAGGATTTTCTTCCCCAAATCCGAGACAACCAGTCTAGTAGATGCAACCTCTATCCTACCCCAGTGTTATCAGTCTTGGAAGTGATGCTTTTCTTCTTCATCCTCTTTATTCTTCACGATGATGGATTTTTTGGCGAAACCTTCATCTCGGGCTCGGTATGTTGTAGACTCTAAATGGAGGCTTGTTTTGATGCAGATTGTATCTTGTTCAGTATCTTTTTGGACGACCTGTTACAGACCTCCTTCCATTCTTCTTCGGTGTTCGTAGAAGCTTGTTTGGATGAATCCTGTATTTGATTGAGGAACCTCTTGAGTTCATCCCAAGCTGTACTCCATCCCTCTGTTCTGACATATGGATCAATTGAGGAGATTAACTCAGCTAAAACCATGTTTTTGGAACCTTTTTCAGGTTCTCTCATATACTCCTTCGAGATTGTTACACTCTCTTCCTTGAGGTTCTTCTCAAGCCAGTCTTTAAAGAAGAAACACTTGTCTATAGTGTGCCCAAGCAACTGGTGGTACGAGCAATACTTTGGTTCATTCTTCTTATCCACCTCTTCGGGTTTCTTTGGATTAGGTAGTTTGAATTCTAGTTTCTTCATCAAGATTTTGAATATTTTAGGTACAACTTCATCTTTGAAAGAATACACAACTTTTTGTCGCTCTAACAGGGATATTCTTTCACCCGCTGTTCGAGGTGATCCCTCCTGAGACGGCCGTTGGTTGGACTGGCTGCTCTATTTTTAGAGTACTTTGACGAAGACTAGCAATGCTCTTCTGCATATACCTTTACCGGCTGCTTTCCTTTGTCGACAGTTGCGACTACTCGTGATTTCTTTTTGAACACTCTGGTTACCTTAGCCTTTTCATGTGGCTCGATGTGCTTCATTTCTTCTTGAAGACTACTAGCTTTACTGAGTAGCTTCTCGAAGGATTTGATGGTGAGTCCCTTAAGCATGAAAGTTACTGGCCCATGAATGCTTTTGAGTAGAATCTTAATCTCTTGATGTTTCTGTGGCTGAGGTTCACATTTCATGTTAAGGTTTCTCCACCTCAAAATATAGTCTGCCGAGGTTTCACTAGGCTTCTGCTTCTCCATCATGAACTCTCCAATAGACACATGATGTTGTGCCCCGGCAAATTTTTTCACAAATAACTGTTCCAACTCAAAAATTGTTTTAACTGGCCCATTGGACAAGTCAGCGTACCAATCAAAAGCAATCCCTGACAAGCTGCTGATGAACTGCTAACAGAGTAGAGCTTCGTTATTCCTCGTGTTGCCACAACTGGCTCGGAAATGTGTTATGTGCTGTCTGTGATTTCCAGTCCCATTGAATATCTTGAAGTTTGGGGCCATAAAATCCATGGGGAAAAGGACAACATCGAATTCCTCCGGGTAAGGTCTACCCTTGAGAATTGATGCAGTGCCCTTGGACTGGGCTAAGGCATCCCGTACTTGTTCAACTATTTGCTTGAATTCCTTTTACTGTCATGGCACCTAACGGAGAATCCTTTTTTGGTTGTTCATCTTTGTCTGTCAAAGTAGCCTCTCTTCTTTCATATGTCATGTGTATGATTTCTTGCTAATTAATATCTGGAGAAGCCAATCTTGGTGCTTGTGATTGCCCTTGGATGGTGTCCATGGCAGTCATAGCTACAGTCATCTCCTCTACTCTTTTCTCCAGTAGTCTAACTTTCTCATCCCTTAGGAGGATAACCCTACGCAACTCATCTACGGTGTTCTCTTCAGTGTGAGGTTAAGCCTCATGCGCGGATGTGTTAGCTCTGGTTTTGATCACATGGACATCCATGAAATCCTCCTCCAAGTAATCACCGTAATCAAAATCTTCATTGTCACTATTTACGAAAACTCCATGCTCTCAAGCTAACTCAGAAATCTAAATCCTGAGTTTCTCAAATTTTTCCTTAATTATTGATTCCGTGATTGTTTTAAAATCTGGAGGACCTTGATGGACATCCTATACTTGTTCCTCCATCTCGCTAGCTATTGTCGCGACGATTTTAGATATTTCAGGCACTGGTTTTTCTTCCTCTCATGTAGGCTCACTGAACTGTATCGGTGCAGCAAACTTGGGTACCCATACCCTCTTCTTCTTTGATGATGATGCATCAGGACGAGACGTCTTAGTAGAGACATCAGTATGTCGAGGGAAGGTATGCTCCCCGTGGTGTAGACCGGCTATAGTGTCAGGTAATCATCTTGTCTTTCTTTCCTTGATTGCACGAATGACGGGTAAGCTCCTCAGACCCAGTCTTGACTTAATTGGTATGCAACCTACGGTCCTCGTGGTGGTTTGGTCGGTGGTGACTATAGCAGTATCAACTCGATTTCCCAAACAGAGCCAGACGGGAACACGAACAGGTGACTTTATAGTTGACTTATGAGATTTTCTAGCGGACTTAACATCCTTCAAAATTTCATTTTTCATATGAGGGGAAATTACATGTCCCACTCGTTTAAGTAATTCACTAACAGACCATCCTTCTTTAGTGGAAAGCCTTCTGAATACTGTGCTAACTCGAGTGATAGGAGTAAACTTCCTTCCCTCCTCACTATGTCCATAAAGTGATGGTAATGCAGCAGCAATCTTTCAGATACTCTCATCTCCATCAGTATCTGCCAGAGGATGGAATCTACTCCCGTAGGAGTGGATAAATTTTTTGTAACACCTCTTCAATTTGACGAGGATCCCCCTCAACTGGTGTGCTTTCAGGAGTCTGGGCTTTAATGGCCCTCCAAACTCTTCCATTGTGATTCCTCCTTTGAGTTCGGGTCAGTGGTACAGTCCTTGAGCTTGTCCTGATCTCAAACTCGGGTGGTAGAACAGTTAATCCTTCAGTCAGATCTTCAACGACCATCACTTCTTTTCCCTTAGCAGTAGCAGGGATAACAGGCTTGATGACAACAGCTTTAGCCTTCTTGCAGGTAGGGAAGTCCTGAAGGCAGTTCAAACTGAATTTTGTAGACGGCTCTTGCACTTCCGGAGCAACGATCTTCATTACCACAAACCCGATGATAACCTCAAGGTCTTCAAATTCAGCTCCGAACTTGATGGTGGGAGCAATGTTACGGGCACTGCGGTCCGTTGGCAAATTGCAGGAAAAGGTCAGCGTTGGGTAGGCCATTGTAGCGGGCTTTAAAATAGAAAGTTTAAGGGTTAGCTATATGACCAAAAACCTCTTAATATTTAGTGCAAGCACTAAAAAATAGAGGTTGATCTATAGACCGAGCGGATCTTAATTTATGGGTAATTTTAACATCTTTGTTCAAAAAGGTGTAAAATTTAATTAATATTTCAAAGTGCTCGCGACACAATACGATATGGTTTTATTCGTAAAGTAGCAAATTAAATTTGGAAGGGAGATGTGAAAAATTTTAAGACCCTGTGCGAGACCCAATAAGTGGCAGAAAATGCCCAGATGGAATTAGTCCACCGACACACCTATTGGGGGTCCGACCCCACATGAAAATTTAAAGTCCTTAATGGCCTTCTGAACAACTCTATTCAAAGATGGTTGAACAGCTAGTCCTGAAGTCCAGGAGTTAGCTGTACTTTCCCAAGATAGAAATTTGTAAAGTATGCCAACTAAAGAAAGGTAATCTGGTCCAAGAGGGACATGGACATATTACCGATGTGTGAAGATAATATTTCTTGATTTGTATGGAGTCGCCAGAAGCTGTCGGCATTATTTTGGGGTTAAAGGAGAGTTGCCCGTAAGAAGTTGTTTGTCGCCGGAATCAAAATCCCGTCGCCCGCTTCGGAAGGAGATAAAATCAAACTGACCCCATATTTTTCATAGTTTAAAATGAAAGAGCACTGTACCTCAAATAATGTATCTATCCCGAAGGATAAACACAAGAATTAAGGATGAGGCTCGATCAAATAAACTAAGAAAAGTATGACATCCGGTTGGTCTGCAAAACCTTTGTATTTGCCGACAAGTTCTCCTATTTAATATAAAGGATTAAATAGGATTTATATTAAGCTGGGTTCAGACATGCTTCCTATAAGGGCAAGCCCCTAAAGTTAATTGCATCTTAAATGAGCAAAGCCACCTAAGAAGACTCTCGATAAAAATCAAGAAATGTTATCTTCAAGGAATTTCAAAGGGTAGGACTCTTCAATGAAATCAAACGTAGAGGTGTGAAAGGGGATTGGTTCAAATTTGGAACATTTTATTGTAGAATCCAAGGGGAGAAGAACTAGGGGATGTCATGGATCCAGAGGAGAACGCTGGTGACCTTCCAAGCTGTCCTAATGTTTGGCTTCAATTTTGAGGAGAAATATTTAGGTGTTTCATCCTACCAATTTTATTATTTAGGGCTTACATTCGTGTGAAATGATCACACAAATAGCCTGAAAGATGTGAGGATTTAGGTTGTGACAAATGACAACCTCATAATCCTAAGACGAGTTAAGGCTTATATTATATAGTAGAGCTATACAAAGGCCTAAAGATAAGGTGAGGATTTAAGTTGCATAAGCAAGCAACCACAAAGTTCTATGGCTTTTTTGTTTAAGTCTAAGGAAGGAAGATTGATTTAGCTGGGGAAGACAGGTTTTTCTGTTGAAGATGGCCGTGCTGCCCACCATGCTAGCTCCAAGCTCCTTGCCACGATAAGTTTGAGTTATCTAGTGTGTCAAGTTAATGCTGCCCACCAAGCTAGCTCCAAGCTCCTGCTGCGACGAGTTTGAGTTATCTAGTGTGCCATGTTATAACGCATGCTAGCTCCAAGCTCCTCGCCGCGATGAGTTTGAGTTTTCAAGTGTGTCAAGTTATAATGTCAAATCAGTTGGCCCTATGGTTGAAGTTCTTTAAATTTTATGAGGGCATATTAAAGTTGATTAGAGGGACACCAGTTAGGATCATACGATTCCCTCATTCTGGCTTCACTATTTTCTATTAGATTCACTTAGTCCAAATGAACTTACTAAAGTTCAACTTAATGAGTTCCATAATTTCATTTAAACCATGAGAAGCCTCCTTAGCAACCATAGGTTACCTCCTTCAAGGTATTCCCGATCATCCGATAGAGACATCTTAATTTAGTTGAAGTTGTGGCTTTGTGTGATGTTTGTGATTAAATTTTGAGTTGTTTTATATTTTGAATGTTGTGGCGGTGAATTTTATGTTGGTTGATTTTAGTTTTGGTTTTGGTTATGGTTATGTGGCTATCCTGATGGTTTTAGTTTTCATGTAGGGTGAAATCTTTGTTTAGCATGAAATTTGCAGGTATGAAAGTATAGTATTAAAGTACAAAAAAGACAACGCTGAAAACTGTAAAAGTGTACCTGCCGTGTTTTCTCGTTCCACCACCTGAAACTTAAAATGCATGTTAAGGTTGTTTATGAAGAGCAGGAAAGGTAAAATTTTGGTAATTTTCCTAACGCGATGTCATATCTTGGTGAGTCCTTAAAAGTTTAATTAAGGATGATTTTGCTAAGCAAAATATATGAAGTTTGGTAGAACTTCGAGGTGTCCAACAGATCTAGAGAAAGAAGCAAGTTCATTTTACTCCCGTTGCCTGGTGGAAAATCCCGAGTTCTTTTTAAACTTATTATGTTGCTTAATAATTCATCCTGTAAATACCCTCAATGAAATTGAGAATATTTGGGATTTATTGCGATTTTCTAGGAATTTTCGGAATTTTTGGAATTTTGGGTCCAAGAGGGGTATTTTGGTAATTTGGGGGTGTTTTAGGGTAAAAGGCCTAGATGGGCATTTTGGTAGATTTGAGGTACCAACCATCACCAACAAGCCATGGACCAATGGAAACCCCATTTTGGGTCCTCTACATAGTGGTCTTAGCTCAATCATAGCCCTAGGGCTAGTAGGTTTAGATGACCATCTACATGAGTATCCCAAAAGATCAAGGGATCTAGGCTAGAAATTTGAGTTCAGGGTTGTGAGTGATTGTGGGTGTAGATGAGTGTAGCGAGTGTAATGAGTGTAGTGAATTCCTTAGCTCTAGACAAACACCCAGGGTTAACCTTAGGGTCCAACAGTCCTAAGGGTGACTCATCTTGAGTTTCCCCCATAGTGATCCCACTTACTAAATGCTGGAGGTTGAGACCAACATGTGGAACTTCAGGTTGAGTAGAGAAGAGTTTGGAATTTCTAGTGATGAGGGTTCCATGTCTAGTTTTCTAGGAATAGTCAACAGGAAAAGTCTTATGGTCAGACCCTAGGCTACTAAAGAAGAAAAATTAAACCTCAACAAAAAATGAGGTCAACAACACTTAAATAAGAAAATGTTCAAAACTAAACTAATAACACAATTACTTATTTATATATATTTTTTAAAATAAAATAAAAACTCACTAATACATTTCGTTACTTCCCTAGCAACGACACTAAAAAGTTGATGGCGAGTAGATTTAATGTGTAAATTTTGCAAATATTTTTCAATATTACAAAATTACACACGAAAAACATATAATAAATATGTAATATAATCCCGACAAAAGTAACTTTTATGAAAATAATTTATCTTTTAAAACTCTTTTAAAACTACCAAATCCCCATTTAAATCAATGCAACTATACATATCGCTCAAGTAATAAAGGGCTCTAACGGAGTCCTAAATATCGATCTCATATGGGAGTTGGAAAATCCTTTGATTAAGCTTTTAAATATATTTAATAATTTAAAAATACAAAAATAAAAGTGCAAAGTTTAAATATTAACTTCTAAGGTGAATGCTATATAAAATGCAGTTGAAAAACAAAGTTAACTAACTAAGAACTAACTTTTAAAGGTGAAATTATGAAAACTAAACAAACTTTTTGTTTTTACAGAAAGTTCAAATTTAAGAAAGCATGCTTCCCCTTTACAATTAGTATATGGATTGTGAAGAAATTAAAATCATTTAAAAATATATTTGTAAAATATTTTGTGCAAAATAGGAGCAATCTTATTTTTTACCGTCTTCTGAGTATTATAAAGAACATTGACTAATTCAAAGTTTGGTCCCTAATTTCATGGTTCGATTGGAAGGATACTGGCTACCGCTCCAGAGCTCCCACTACTCCCTCCTATGAGGGCTAACATTCTTGCATCATTTTCCAATCAACTGGATCAAATTGAGAATTTTATTATAACACCTTAAAATCTCTAATTCCACATCCAACAAAGTATATTTTCATATTTATTTGCACCCAATCCCATGGATGGCATACTCTCCCATGAGATAAAATGTGATTCTCTTTATGTTGTAGAAATAATATCTCCTTTCAGAACATGTGTCTCTCAACAAATTTTAACATTTTAAATGGCGAGATAGAAATATAAATGAAGATCGAAGTTCAGATAATCACACATTTAAAATCATAGAAAATAAAATGAATTCTTTATAAAACCATATTTCAAAGTAGGGAGAAGGATAAAGAAGACGACTCAGAATTCTTGAGAAGTATACGACAAAATAGATATTTCATATATAAAAATAAATTTACAAAACAAAAGAAATAAAAAAAACAACTTATTTCACAATGTTCCTCAAGAAAATCCCTAAAAGTTCTCTCAAAGCATTTCTCTCTTTATAATCACTCCCAATTCTCCCTTAGAAGTGTAATGAAGAAGACATCTCTCACCTTCCCTCCCCTCTTACAACCCTAAAATAAAATCTCCTCTTCTCTCTCTCACCTCTCACTCCAACTTTCTCTCTCTCTTCCTTTCTCGTCTCCCCCCAAAAACTCTCTCCCAACTCTTTGAAGTTTTCTTCGTTTATTTTGGGCTGCGTTCTCTTGAAAAAAATTCAAAATTCCCTCCAAAAATCAACTCTTTTGAATTCAAAAGAAGTGTCATTGGATCCAAGAGACATATCTCTTCATAAAAGAACCTTCTAAAGTGTCTAGACACATTACTTACTCCAATAGGTTTGTAGAACAAGCGTCCCTTTGAAAATTTGTGCAAAATTCATCTCGAACCTTCTTAACTTCCAAAAAGTCATCTTTGGCGCAACATGCACCAGTTCTTTAGATTTCGGTGCAACATGCGTAAATCTGATGCATCACGCGTCAATCTGGTGTATCATGCACCAAAATCCCAAAATTAGTTGTTTTGGCTCCAAATTTTGTCATTTTTGTCGTTTTTGCTCGAAATACCTAAAAATGATAACTTGCAACAAAAACATGAAAATACTCTTCTTTAATGTGCAATATCACAAAAAGTAAGCATAAAATATGTACATAAAATATTATATTATTTTGGTGTATCATCGCTATAGCAGGGATTTGAATACTTAAGTGAATTTCATTTATCGCAAGGTTTGTATAATCCTTTAAAGGTCTTTGTAAATTTGGGTGCTAATTTTTAGTAGTAAAAGTTATAAAGTTATTTTGTGATGGGTTTGCATTTCTGAGAATTGTGAAGTTATTTTTGCATTTGAATTTATCTTATAGTTTGTTCTAAATTAGAATTGTAAGGTACTACATCATCACATCCTAAAATTCTCATGCAAAAAGTAACAAATCAAAAAGTATTGAAAAAATATAAAAATAATATATATATATA
>JXCR01112526.1:52915-76132 GCA_002079205.1 Phalaenopsis hybrid cultivar | reverse complement strand
ATATATAATCAATCCCTACATAGAAGATAAGGAATGGATAAATTGTCCCCATGTAGAAGGAGAGCTAATTGAGTAGGAGGTATAGTCCCTACAACAATGTCTTTTGTTTTCTTCCCCCTTACTGCCAAACTATGTGTTGGATTATTGCCTTCTCTAAAGATGTGTTGGAAATTCACTTCAACATTGATAAACAGACTTTTAATATTATTGTTCCATCTAACAATATTCCATGGGACAACTTCTTCATGTTTTAGCATTCTGTTACAGCTGATGGAATCAGACTCTACCACCAGTTTTGTGATGTTGCAATGATTGGAAAGGCAGATAGCCCAGTAAATGAATATCATCTTAGTTTCAAGTGCATCATTAGCCCAAATTGAATTGGAAAAGTAAAAATGCACTTCCCTTGAGGGTTCCTAATGATTCCTCCTACACCAGCAACCTCCTTAAAGAAACTTCCATCAATATTGACTTTCAGCCATCCTATAAGAGGGGAGGGGGGGAAAGGACATAAGTTGGCTTGCTAAGCTTAAAATTTGTCCCATTAGACACCCAATTTTCGAAAACATTGGGAATATTTTGATATTTTATAATCTTTTGTAAATAAGAAGTACAATTCAAAACCACAGACTTTTCCATCGGTTTAATGTTGTCAAATTTTGCTTGGTTTCTACACATCCAGATGAACCAGAAAACAACACATGGAATGATTATCAACTTAGCTTCCAATCATTCCTTCCAACACCCAAAAAATATTTTCCAGCTGACTTTCAGAGTATCAATTTTGAGAAGATTTAACAGATTAGTCCAAACTCTTTGTGAGACACTGCAAGAGAAGAACAAATGTTCCAGACTTTCTTCTATCTCACTACATAGCCAGCAGCATGAAGGTCCCCTAAGCCCTTTCATCTTCAAAATATCATCACTAGGTAGTAAGGATTTCCAAAGCCTTCAGTAGAAAAAAAGACATGGAAGGTGTTAACCACTCTCCCCAAATAATTTTTCCCCACATGACAGGTTGCCATTGATATAATTGTTGGAAAATGTAAGCTGAAGTTTTTTGTGAGGGGGCCTGTCTAGTAATGATTCTATTTTTTTGTGCAGGATTGATTTTAGTTTTCTTAACCCAATACATCTGCACTTCAATTAGGATGGTAGCCAGCAGATTGCAATTCCATTGATTTTCAGTCCAGAATTCCTTCACCTTTGTCACATAGTTTGGATTAGTGGTGTCTAGACTCTCCCAATCCAAACCCATTTATCCAGCCAAAAATTTATTTGTCCTTCTCCAAGCTCCCAAATAAATAGATCCTCAGCTTGATTTCTGACCTCCAGTAGTTTAGTCCACAGCCTGGAATTACCTACTTTCTTCTTAGCCAGGTTAGGATGTACTGCCCTACAGTACTTCCCCTTCATAAACATTGCCCAAAGAATATCTTGGGTTCTAAACTTTATCCATAATTTACAAAGATTAAAGTCACTAAGATGTTGAAAATATTTAAAGCCCAAACCACTTGCATGTAAAGGCTTACAAAGTTTTTGCCAAGCTAACCAATGAAACAGTATTTTGTCCTGCCCGCAGATATTTATTAAAAATTCTGCCTAGCCTTATTTGAGTCTCCCTTCTTCATGATGAACATCTGATGAGCATAGGAAGGGATGGAATTTAAGATGCTTTTAAGCAGGGTGATCCTACCTCCATTTTAGAGGAAGTAATTGGTCCAACATTGCAGCTGTTTCTGAATTTGATCAATAACACCATTGAATTGAGTTTGCTTGGTTCTCCCTTTAATTAATTGGACACCAAGATAGTTGATTGGTAGAGAAGCCATGCTAAACCCAGTGTGCTATGCAATTCATTGCTTAATCTGTGGAAGAGTGTGTAAGCTAGTAAAAATTTGACATTTTTGTTTGTTAAGATGCATACTAGATGTTCTTTGAAGGTGCTCAAGTCCTTAATTGAGAGCCTTCACAGCATTCTTGGTAGCCTTTGAGAAAATAATATTAACAACTGCATAGGACAATTGACTCACACCAATGTTAGATCTGAGCTGATAGGCCAAATGAGGAGAAGAGAGAAACATTTGATTTAGAAGCTTAGAAAGGTAATCCATAGCAAGAATAAAGATAGTTGGTGATAAAGGATCTCCTTGTTTAATTCCCCTAGAAGTATCGAAGAAGCCTTAGCTCTTGCCATTAATTAAGATATAGTGGTTGTTGTAAATAAGCCATCTTCTTATCAGATTGATAAAGGCCCTAGAGAAACCCGTAGCATTTAAGGTAGCCAAGATAAAGTTTCAGTTTATTGTATCATATGCCTTTTGGATATCTAATTTCAGAATGAGATTGCTGCCTCTGCTTTTTCTATCAAGGTCCAGCAACAACTCCTGTGCCAACAGAATGTTATCAGTGCTTTTTCATGCTTGAGTTATTTCCATGCTTGACTTAAATCAAGTATTTCATGGTAACAAATCCTGTGCCAATAGCATGGTAATAACATGGTAACAACTTTTGTGTCAATAGCATGGTAATAACTTGTGTTTCTATCTCCCTCAGTATCTGGTAACAGCAACCTTCTGCTTCAGAAAATATTCAATATAGTTAATTTGCATTACCAGCTCCTCACTAGCTTTATGAAGGTCAGCTTCAGAATTCAAACCCCTTTAAAAACTCTTTTACATGTCAAGAACTTTACTTTGGGCATTAATCAAGTTCTCATGGATATTGCCAATTGTGTCCCAATTCCACTTCTTCAGATGTGTTGCCACCTTCTTTTTGGAGTTTCCACAGATTATTCCAACGATTAGTATCTCCTTTAGACCTCCAAACCTTATCAACTTCTTCAACAAATTGAGGATGTAGAGTCCACATATTTTGGAATTTGAATGGATCTTTATTGAGGCTTTCAGCATTTTGGATTGTGCACAGAAGAGGCCTGTGATCAGAACCTGCCATAGCTAGATGAGAAATGATAGTAAAGGGGAAGGTTTAAACCCATTTAGAATTACGTAGCATTCTGTCTAGCCTTTCCCACATGGAACCCCTTCTCCGAGTGAAATTAGGACCTTGATAACCTAAATTAAATAATTCATCCTCAGAAAGAAAATCATTGAATCTATTCATGGTATAAATAGTAGGTGGTCTACTACCTCTTCTTTCATTAGGCGAGGAAATACAATTTAAGTCACTCCCTAAAATCCAAAAGGAGTTCACAAATTGCCCAATTTGAGTTAAATAAGACCATAAGGTGGCTTGATTATTAGCAAGACTACTGACATAGATGAAGGTGGCATAGCCAGCTTGAGCTCCAACATAAAATTGGATGTGAATAAATTCGGAATGATTTAGCAAAACTGACCACTGAAGTTCAGCTCTAGCAAAGAGCCAAATTTTTTTATTAGAATTAGAGAAATAAGCAAATTGAGGGAACTTTCCCTGAATTTTTTGGGAAATTTTAGTAACCAATGGTTCTAGAATGGCAAAACACCACACTTTATGAACTCTCACTAGATTTTTTAATCTCTTGAGAGACGAGGGGTGAGCAATACCCCTAATATTCCAAATTGGGAAATTTATCATTGAGAGAAGGTCCTCCCTTTACCCCTAGTCCTAAGATGGTGATCCACAGTAGATGGGCTATTCATAGGCTATTTAATGTCAGACTTGCCTTTTTCTTCTTATTACTTCTTTGAACTTGCCAATCTTTAGTTAAAACATCTGTCAAACTGTTAATTGCATGGTCTTCAACCCTAGTTTGGTTAATGTTTAGTAAGTTGTCATCTTGTATTACATTTCACCTCAAATTTTTGTTAATACAGATAGCTTTCTCCTACTCCCCAACATTACTATTGGGCACAATCCCAATTGTATTATCTGCATCAATAACAACAACATCAGCTCTCTCAGCCAATTCTATTACAGCTGTCTCTACTGGCCTGGAAGTAGTAATTATATCCCAAGAAGTTCTTCTTTTAGGTGGAGGATGTAGTCTATAACACCTTTTCACATTATGTTCAAACATTTTACCATGATGGCAATAGACAGGTTTTTGTTCCACAACTATCTTCTGCCAGAAACCTTCTTCAGTAGTTCCAATCCACACCCTTTCAATATCAGGCAAGGTAATGCCCCTCTCTACCATAACTCTAGCACCAACTGGTCTAGCCACATTATAAGTAGGAGCATCAAGTTTCAGGAGGCAACCAAAAACACTACTGATGCTGAAAAACACATTTTGATGGAAATACTAAATAGGTAGGTTAGGGAATTTAAACCACATTGGAACTACAAGAGGTTCCTTTGTAGGATCAAACTTTGGTGTCCAGTTCAACAATTTCATTGTAACTCAATTAATGATCAAAGTTTGTTTTGCAAAAACGCTTTCATAATCTTCTTCATTAAATAAAGAAATTAACAGGTGCTTTCCATCTATTAATCCCAGCCTCCATGCTCCTGTAAGTTTCAAATTCTAAAAAAACTTCCTTACCAAGTCCATCTTAGGGTGGCCATACTGAAATTTGCCAACTAGAGTAAACTTAATTGTTTCATTAAGCTCATTAATTTCCTGTGGATAGAAGATGTGGCAGGTTCCCTTCCTTCAATTCTAAGGGATTGACAAAGGGGCAAACCCTCCTCCCAGCAGCAACATAATGAAGACATTGTGGGAAAACCAAATGATCAAAGGGTTTAGATACATCAAAACCATTTCCAACAACTTCATCAAAAGTAGCCTTCATCCATTGGGCATTGGTATCCACATCATTGGAGAAGACCGTTGAGGACACCAATCAAAAAACCAAGAGGAAAAACCAAGGATTGGAAAACCCCCAACCAACAAAGAACCAAAACTTAGTTAGTGGGAGAAACAACAACAGAGCCCCAAGAATCAAGTTGAGCAAAAAAAGAAAAACTAACAAAAGGATGAAAAAGACAAAGCCAGTCCAAAGCCAAAACCACAAGCTGATGAAGCAGAGAACAGCTAGCTACTTCAACAAGGCAATAGAATAGTAACAAATGTTCAAAAGAAATCTTCCCGGGCAAAACCCAAGCAAACTCCACAACCCACAGAGACCCCTTGAAGAGAAATCTAGCTCCTTCACCCAGCTCCACAACACCTCCAAGCAGATCCATCACAGCCAAAACCCTAGCAGAGCACAGCTAGGTCCAGCCGCCACCTTTCTGTTATATATGTGTGTGTGTGTGTGTGTGTGTGTGTGTGTGTGTGTGTGTGTGTGTGTGTGTGTGTGTGTGTGTGTGTGTGTGTAATTTTTTAGTTTTTACAATTTTTATATAATTTTGATTTTTGCAAATTTTTTCTTATAATTTTTTATTTTTTTGAAATAAGTTAAAACTAATTAATATATTTTTTAGTAATCCTACATTTAAAAAAAAGTGTCAAAGAAAATTCCAAAAATATATTTCCATTTTTTTAATTTTTTTTTTTTTTTGTATTTGATACACCAAAAAAATGTACTATTTTATATAAAAATGTTATGCTTATTTTGGTGATATTGCATTTTAAAGAGGCATATTTTCATGTTTTTGTTGCAGATATATCAAATTTAGGCAATTGGAGCAAAAAATGGCAAAAAAGAAAAAATTTGGAGCCAAAATGGAGATTTTCATGATCCTGGCACCAGAGGCGCCATTTTACAGACAGCTGTCACCAGAAGCACCAGAGAGTAGTGCAAGAGGTGTCTTTTCCCAGAGAAACGGTGTCAGAAGCGCCAAAATTTGCTCTTGAAGCACCATATCTAGAGAACAATGTAGACTTCATTAGGCTCACGCCATAGGCGCTAGAATTGGTGCCAGAAGCGCCTGAGAAGAATTAATATGGAGTAAGATGGTTCATGACTATTTTTGGGAAATTTTTTAAGGTTCCAAACAATTTGAAGGTTCCATGGAGTGGTTCAATGCATTGAGACACTTTACGAAGGCTCTTTAATGAAGCTCAATGTCTCTTGGGTGAAGGGACTTATTTCTTGGTGTTAAGAGATGTGGCTTCTGGGAGAAATGTTGGAGGAAATTTTTTAATGTCTTTTAAAAGAAGGATGGCCCTAATTAAAATAGAGAGGATTCTAGAGAAGAAAAGGGGGCATGAGATTGAGAGGAAGGTTTTGGCGTGAGAGAAGTCTTAGAGAAGAGAGGATTTTCTCTTAAGGTTGTAAGAGGAGAGGGAAGGTCAGAGATTTCTTCTTCATTACACTATTAAGAGGAAATTGAGTATGATTGTAAAGAGAGAAAGTGCTGAAAGGGAACTTCTAGGGATTTTCTTGGGAATGAGTTTGAGATAAGTTGTGTTATTTTCTTTCTTTGTTTTGTAAACTAGCTTTTATATATGAAATCCGTGTTTTGTTGTATCCTTTTGATACACCAAAATAATATGTAGTTTTAAGTAAACATTTTATACTTATTTTTGGTGATATTGAACTTTAAAAAAGGGTGTTTTCATGTTTTTCTTGCAGATACATCATTTTTAGGTATTTGGAGCAAAAGTAGCAATAAAATAAAATAAAATTTGGAGCAAAAACAACAAATTTTGGGATTTTGGTGCAAGATGAGCCAGGTTGGCGCAAGATGCGCTAACATATAGAGAACTGACCATGATGTGTCATATTGGCCCAAGATGCGCTAAAAGCAAAAACAATGCGGTCTTCAGCAAACCGACACAAAATGTGCTAGATTGCCGCCAGATGCGCCATTTGACAGAGAGCTGATGCAAGAAGTGCTAGAGACGACATTTTTGCAGATTAAAATGGTTCGAGATTAATTTTGCATGTATTTCAAAAGAGACTTTTTCTAAACACCAATTGGAGTGATTCAATGTATCTAGATACTTTGGAAGGTTCTTTTAAGAAGGGATATGTCTCTTGGATCAATGAAAATGTATTTTAAATTTAAAAGACTTGAATTTTGGATAGAATTTTAGAGGGAATTTTGAATTCTTTTTGGAGGGAGGCAGCCTTTTATAAAAGAGAGGAAAGTATATGGCTTGAAGAGGACTTGATTGCATGTAAAGGGTGACGAAAAAAAAGAGATAGAGATAGTGAGACAAGTCAAGGGCTTGGAGATTTTCTTTAAGGATTGTAAGAGGCAAAGGAAGGTGAGAGATTTCTTCTTCATTACACTTTCTAGAGAGAATTGAGAGTGCTTGTAAAGAGAGAAATGCTTGAAAGAGAACTTCTAGGAGTTCTTGGGAAGGATTGTGAGATAAGTTGTGTCTTTTATTTCTTTTGTTTTGTAAACTTGTTTATATATATAAAATTTGTGTTTTATCGTATCCTTCTCATGAATTTTGAGTAGGCTTCTTTATCCTTCTCCCTTCTTTGAGATATGCTTTTGTGAAGAATTGATTTTTTTTGTACGGTTTTAAATGTCAATAACTTGTGATGATTTGAACTCCGATCTTCATTTACTTTTTGATATGGCCAATTGAAATGTTAAAATGTGTTACGAAATATATGTTTCGAAAGGGCTATGATTTCGACAACATAGGAAAAATCACATTTGATTTCATGGGAGAGTTTTTTATCCATGGGGTTGAGTGCAAATAAATAGAGAAATATACTTTATTGTATTCGAAATTGGAGATTTTAAGAAGATAGATTAAAATCCTCAATTTGGTCCAGTTGATTGGATACTGATGCGAGGTTGTTAGCCCTTGGGTGAGGGAATAGTGGGAGCTCTGGATTGGCAGCCAGTATCCTCCCAACTTAACTACAAAATTAGGGACAAAACTCTAGATTACTCAATGTTCTTTATGCACTCGGAAGAGGGTAAAGAATAGGATTGCTTTTATTGGCACAAAATAGTTTTTATTTATATATTTAAATTATTTTAATTTCTTCACAATTCATATACTCATTGTAATGGAGAATGATGCTTTCCTAAAGTTTGAACTTTTCGTCACAAAAACTTAGTTTAATTTTCGTAAAGTTTCTTTTTGAAAGTTTAGCATTTAGTTTAGTTAACTTTGTCTTTCAATTACATTTAATTATCATTCACTTTGTTACTTAATATTCAAAATTTGCACTTTACTTCTTGTAGTTTTAAATATTGTACTTTACATTATAATCTTAAGAATCGACTTATATGCATTTCTAACTTCCCTATGGGATTGATATCTAGGACTCCATTAGGGCCCTTTATTTCTTGAGCGATATGTATACTTGTATTATTTTTAAAGGGGATTTGATAGCTTAAAGATTTTTTAAAGATAAAATTATTTTCAATGAAGTAATTTTTGTTGAGATTAATTTGCATATTTGTTATTGTATTTGTCATGTGTAATTTGTAATGTTGAAAAATATTTGTAAACATAACACACTAAATCAAATTGCAACAAGTTTTTTAGGGCCGTTACTAGGGAAGTAACATAAAGTATTAGTAAGTTATTTTATAATTTATATTATTTTTATTTTAAAACTAAAAAAATGTGTTTGCAATTTAGTTTGAATATTTTCTTATTTAAGTGTGTTTGCTTATTTTAAATTACTTGTGGTGTTTGTTTATGCATAGTGTAAGATATGAGTATTTAATACCTTACGATTCTGAGTGACAAAGAACAATTCGAAAAATTTGAAAACAAAAAAATAGATAGATCATATTAGTAAAATGACTTACATTTAAGCAATCCTGGAAATGAAAATGAACATCATCAGAGACTTTTAAGAGATAATGCTAATCCTACAACAAATGAAATTCATTTGAGTATATAAAACATTGTTGTAGCTGCCAATCCATTTGAGCTTAAACCTACTATTATCCAAATAAACAAAATAATCAGTTTAAGGGAACACCAACTGATGATACTAATTTACATCTTGCTAGTTTTCTAGAATTGTGTGCTACTTTTAAATGTGTGGAGTGTCAAATGATGCCGTAAGACTTAAACTTTTCCATACTAAGGGATAAAGCTAAGATGTGGTTAAACTCGATAGCACCTAGATCTATCAGAACTTGGGAGATTTATCACAAAAAATTTTATCTAAATACTTCCCACCATAGAAAACTGTTAAGCATAGAAATGATATTACATCTGTTTGTCAGTTTGAAGAGGAATCAATTTATGAAGCGCGTGAAAAATTAAAATATCTCCTTAGAAAATGTCCACACCATGTGTTGTCAGATTGTTCAATAATTCAAACCTTTTATAATGGATTGGTTGGATCTCTTAGATTAATAATTGACACTGCTGCTGGTGGATCATTAATGTTAAAACCATTCGATAAAAATTGTTTTTTAATTGAAAAGATGGCTACTAATAATTTTTAATTGCCCTTTGAAAGGGTGAGAGTAGGCGGTATTCATGATTCTGATGCAATATTCATGTTAGCTGCACAAATAGTTGCTACATCAAAGAAGATAGATCAATATGGAATGAATTATTTTCAGACATCACCTGTACTTGAGGAAAGCTCATTAGGACAAATTATAGAATCTCAATCTTCTTATGAGACCTTAAATGCAATAAATAATCATTCTAATAATCATTATGCCAATTATTAAAATCCTTGTTTGAAGAATCATCCAAATTTTAGTCAGAGTAACAATAACTCTAATGCTACAAATCTGCAATGGGGAAACAACACTGCAAACCCATTGGAAAACTCCAACAATCATGGGAATCCAACTTATAAACCTTATTACCCTCTAGGTTTTAATAATTTACAAAGTAAGGAGAAAAAATTATCAATTTAAGAATTGATATTGTAAATGGGGAGTCAATTACAAAGTCAAGGAGTTGCAATTAGAAACATGGAAAATCAATTAGGATGTATTGCTACCCCACTTAGCAATAAACCTCCAGCAATGTTGCCAAGTAATGTTAAAGTAAATACTAAAGATCAGAACAAAGAGCAAATTAAGGTTATTCAACTCAGAAGTGGAAAAGAATTATAAAAGAAAGTTCAAAAAGAAGTTGAAGTTAAAAAAATGAGGGGGAAAATGAAAAATGTGGTAAAGATTTTTAATTTGAGTCAGAATGTCCTATTAAACCAATGAAAATCACTATAGAAAGATCACCAGCTCCATTTCCTCAAAGATTAAGGCAGAAAAGTAGAGATAACAAATTTTCAAAATTTTTAGAAATATTGAGGAAATTAACGATAAACATTCCATTTGTTGAAGCTTTAGAACAAATTCCACGCTATGTGAAGTTCATGAAGGATACATTTAATAAGAAAAGGAAGTTTGTAGATAATGAGACTATTGCACTCAGTGAAGAGTGTAGCACTAGAATTCAGAAAAAACTTCATGAAAAATTTAAAGATCCGCACGTTTTACATATCCTTGTGGTATTAGCAAAAGATTTTTTGGAAAAGCTTTATATGATTTAGAGCCAATTTTAATCTTATGTCGTTATCAATTTTTAGAAGGTTGGGTTTAGAAGATATTTCACCTACAACTGTAACTCTTCAGTTTGCTGATCACTCAATTTCTTATCCTAAAGGAGTTATAGAAGATGTTTTAATAAAAGTTGATAAGTTTATCTTTCTTATGAACTTTATTGTATTAGATATGGAGGAAGATAAAGAAATTTCTATAATTTTAAGAAGACCATTCCTTGTCAATAGAAGAGCTTTAATGGATGTGTAGAAAGGAGAAGTAACTATGATAGTTAGTCATCAAAAAGTCACATTTATTATTTAAAAATAAATGAGATACCCTACAAACGAGCAAGAGATTGAATACTTCAGAATGAATATTAATGAATATCTAAGCCATGAATATTTCAAAATGACATTTGAAAGGGAATTTGAAAAAAAATATGGAATATTAAGATGAGTATAAAACTTAAGATGAATCTACAGAAGTGAGTAAAGAAGATTTGGATTATGCTCAGGAAAAATTTGAAATGTTAGATCCTACAGAGAGTAATA
The DNA here is from genome assembly GCA_002079205.1 of Phalaenopsis hybrid cultivar. Taxonomy (NCBI): domain Eukaryota; kingdom Viridiplantae; phylum Streptophyta; class Magnoliopsida; order Asparagales; family Orchidaceae; genus Phalaenopsis; species Phalaenopsis hybrid cultivar. The sequence goes on along the minus strand of JXCR01112526.1, from coordinate 65,252 downwards.
AGAATTTGATTTCATCTACTGAGAAACCCATGAACTAGAACTGAAAACACTTCCTACACATTTGAAGTATGCATTTGTAGGAATTTATCTACATTACATCCTATAGTATCCTTAAAATTAACTTATACGCAAGAACAATAGTTGTTGGAAACTTTAAAAAGATTTTAGAAAGTCTTTGGATGGACATTAGCTGTTATTAAAAAATAAGTCCTTCAATTTGTATGCATATAATCTTATTGGAAGATCAACATGAACCAAGAGTTAATCCTTAAAGGAGATTAAATCCTATGATGAAGGAAGTTGTTAAGAAAAAAATTTTAAACTGGTTAGATGATGGAATAATATAGCATATTTCAGATAGTGCTTAGGTAAGTCCAATTCGCTGTGGTCCAATGAAAGGAGTGACTGTAGTGATAAACGAGAATAATGAATTAATACCAACAAGAAAAGTCACTGGATTGCAAATCTGCATAGATTATAGAAAATTAAATTTTGCCACCAGAAAGGATCATTTTCCTTTATCTTTTTTGGACCAGATGTTGGATTTGGCTGGTTGGGCACATTTTTTTTTTTTCTAGTTGGATATACCAGTTATCGTCAAATGCCTATTACTCTAGACGATCAAGAGAAAATAACATTTACTAGTCCTTTGTGAATTTTCTATTCGGCGAATGCCCTTTAGATTATGAAATGTACCTGCAACATTTCAAGGATGTATGATGTTAATTTTCAGTGATTTAATTGAAAAAGGGATTGAAGTCATTATGGACGATTTTTCTATATTTGAAACCTCTTTTGAAATATGTCTAAATCATTTAGAGAAAGTTATTGAACGATGTGAAAATACTAATCTTGTATTGAACGGGGAAAAATGTAAATTCATGATTGCATGAGGAATTATGCTTGGTCATAAAATTTCAGAAAATGACATGGAAGTATATCCTACAAAAATTTAGGTTATATTAAACTTACCTCCACTTACTAATGTAAGAGGAGTTATACATTTTTTAGGACATGCTGGATTTTACAAGCGATATATTAAAGATTTTTAAAAAATTACTAAGCCTTTATGCCAACTTGTGGAAAAAGATACGAAATTTGATTTTAACTAAGATTGCATTAAAGCCTTTGAAACTTTAAAGGAAAAATTGATCGCTGCTCCTATAATTATTTCACCTAATCGGGAGAAACCTTTCAGATTATTGTGTGATGCTAGTGATTGTGCAATCGGAGCTGTTTTAGGGCAGAGATATGTTAAGATTTTTAAAGTGATATACTATGAGAGTAAGACTCTTAATGATGCTCAGATTAGCTATGCCACCACTGAAAGAAAGTTATTAGCCATTGTGTATACTTTTGAAAAGTTTAGGTCATATCTGATTGAAGCTAAATGTGTTGTGCATACTGACTATTCAAATATTAAAGATTTGATGCAAAAGAAAGATGTCAAACCAAGATTAATTAGATGGATAATTCTGATGCAAGAGTTTGATTTGGTAGTTGTTGATAAGAAAGGGACTGATAATCAAATTTTTTATCATCTATATGGCTAGGAAAAAATACTTGACATGGAAAAAGAAATTAATAAAGCTTTTCTTGACGAACATCTTTATGTTGTAAAAGGATGGGACATACCTTGGTATGTTGATATTGTAAATTATATTGTTAGTGGTATTTTACTTATAGACTGACAAAACAACTAGAAAAGAAATTCATTCATGATACAAAATTATATATTTGGGATGACCCCTATTTATATAAATAATGCAATGATTTAGTAATGAGACGATGCGTGCCTTACAAAAAAATTTATGAAATTATTGAGAAATGTCATGATTTTGAATTTGGAGGTCATTTTTGGGATGATATAACTATCCATAAAATTTTGCAATATGAATTTTATTGGCATTCTCTATTTAGAGATGTTAATATATATGTATATATAAACTTGTGATCGGTGTTAGAGAGTAGGTAATATTTCAAAATGAAATGAAATGCCTCTAAATTTTAACTTTGGAAATTGAAATTTTTTATGCGTGGGGATTGGATTTTATGGGACCATTCATACCTTCATCTATGCATGGGGATTGGATTTTATGGGACCATTCATACCTTCATTCTTAAATATATATATATATATATATATTGATTGCAGTGGATTATGTTTCAAAATGGATTGAAGCAATCACTTTACCTCGATGTGATGCTTGAAGTGTTTCAAAATTTTTAGTTAAAAATATTTTACAGGAAATAGAATGCCAAGAGTAATCATTACCGATAGAGGATCTCATTTTAGAAATTCAACGATTGCAAGACTGGTAGAAAAATATAATATAATGCATAAAATTGCAACCGCTTTTCATCCCCAGACTAGTGGTTTGGCAGAAGTATATAATCGTGAAATTAAGAGAACTTTGGAGAAAGTGTAAATCTTAATAAAATGGATTGGTCTGTTAGATTAGATACGACATTATGGGCATACATGACAACTTATAAGACACCTATAGGAATGTTCCATTATAGATTAATTTTTGGGAAGACTTGTCACTTGCTAGTAGAATTGGAGCATAAAGCTTATTGGACTATAAAGAAATTCAATTTCAATTTGAAAGAAATTCATGAGAAAAGATTATTGCAATTGAATGAACTTGAATAAATTAGAATTGAATAATATGATAATGCTAGGATTTATAAGGAAAGAATGAAAGAATGACATGATCAGAAGATAATAAAAAGAGAATTTGAACATGGATAAGAAGTTTTATTATAAATACAAGATTGTAATTATTTCCTAGCGAACTTAGGTCTAGGTGGAAAGGGCCATTCATAGTTGTAAAAGTCTATCCTTATGGAGCTATTAATATTGAAGATCCCATAACTGGAAGGATATTTAAAATGAATGGCACAGATTGAAACCATATTTTGATGGTCAAAGACTAGTTTTCAAAGAGACTGTAATATTTGGTCACCTAGATTAACGACTAGGAATGTCGGGTAGAAGATATTAAACCAAGCACTTTGTGGGAGGCAACCCATAATTATCATTGTTTATTTTGCTTTTGTGTTTTTATTTGAAATATTTACATATATTTATATTTTTATTTTTATAGAGTCCACAAATTTGAAAATTTTGAAATTGAGAAAATATCTAAAAACATTTTTATCTACCTAATTTTATGGAAAAAATGAGAATTTATTGGATTGAAATCAAAATGGTGAAATTTTTGGAACTGACCCATGATGCGTCACATTCCAGAGAGCTAGTACATGATGCACCAGAATTAGCGCATGATGCACTGCAATAAAAAAATGACTTAAAATGTTTCAAAAGGCAAGTTTTGGCAATTTTTGGCGGGTTCTTCTCCTTATAACTCCCAAAAACCAATTCTAAAGTCCATTTTAGGGGGGGAAATGAGGGAATAGTCACTAGATTTCAATTCCAATGGCGTCCCACTCTAAAAATTCCGCTAGATTTGAAATTTTTAACCTGAGAAAGTTTGTCAGTTTTGATGCGTAGAAGTTGCATGATCGAATTCTAGTGAAGAAGAGGCTAATCAAAGAAATGGGGTTTTTGAATCGAGAATTCAACACACTGAATACTCAAATGGAAGAGATTATTACACAAAGACGCTGTGAAGTGATTTGTTACACTATAACCATCCTAGTTGTCCCTGCGGCGAAAGTATTTTATGCAAATCTACAAGAAATCAACCAAGGAATTGTTTATGTGTGGGTCAGGTTTGTGCAATGCACTCCAAGAATAAACGAGGTGTTTATGATTGAAAATGTGCCTATTTGCCACTACACAAATTTTACCCCTACGAGAGATAATATGAATGACTATATCAATACCTTATGAATGAAGATGCGAATTGGGATGCCAGAGATGATGGAAATGTAAGTTTTTCTTCATCATTATTGAATCATGCTTCTAAGGCATGACACTTCTTTATTGCATCAAAATTACTTCCTACTAAATGGATCTTCTATTGGACTGGGACATCCATCCATTATTTTCCTACTGTGTAGTTAATTGTAAGAACCTTATGAGAGTTGGGAAAAAGTGCTTCTTCCTTGGAACCCGATGGGCCTAAAAGTCTATTGCAACTGTGTTGGAATGAGAGATGAGAATGATATGAATGTCTTGATGGATCAAGCATCCTAGATTTCATCACCTATTCAACCTTACTTCAGTTTGAATGCAATGTTAAAAAGAATCAAGAAGATAGAAAGAGAGGTACAGAATCTTATGCATGCAATTGGGAGTATTTTTGAAATGTTGGATCATCTGGATTAGATACTGAAGGAACATTTTGAATGTACTGGTCGTATTGAATAAGATTTGGTACGTATCTTCAAGAAACATGCTTGGATTGTGGAGGATTCAACTGATGAGTTTCCTTATCAACCCTTCTAAAACTTGTATGTGCACTGCAAATCTATGTGAGATATCTTGGAGAACGAGAGTGAAGAAGATGTTTGAACTTAATCTAGGCTCAAAACATTTTGTCTAGTACTGCTTGTTTTAGTTATTTTGTTATTTTGGATTGCATTTACTTTTATTGTTGAACTCTTTATACGTTTGATTTTTGTATTTTGATGTTTATATTTCAGTGTTAGGATATTTTTGTTTGCTCTAGACACTGAATTAGATGCATGTTGGCTTGAAAAATGTTAGTTTGTAATTCCGCAAATTAAAAAGAGTTTTGTGTTGTTTGTCGAGGTTTAGTGTTAGAGTACTTTTTAATTATGATTATTAAATTTCATTTGAGTTAATGTGAGGTAGACGTAAAGCACTGCACTGCAGATCTCCATAGAAAATGAAGTCTGGAAAAATCAAGGCATTTGCCCAAGATGCGCCAAATTGGTGCATCATGCGCACATCTTGCGCTGATTTGGTGCAAGAAGCACAAAATTCTTGAGAATAACAAATTGTCTTTAAAACAAAAAAATCGCACTATAAAACTCTATTTTTACTGCTTGGGCCATCTCTTACCTCTAAAACTTGACCTAAGGCTTCACATTGAGTTCGATTGAGAAGATTTCAGAGGCCAATAATCTTAGATTTCACCTTCTCTTCGTAAGAGCTTCACTTTAACTTAGAAATTTTTAATTTTCATTAAGGATTTTTGTATATTACAAAAAATAAAAAATTTGGGATTTTTGATGAAAATGCTTGAAGAAAACTCATGGTGAAACGTTTCTTTCCAAATAATCTTACTTGGGGGGTTAGATTTTTGATTTTGTAATTTATTTGAAATATATTTGGATTTTCATAGAACTTCCCATAGCTCCACAAGTAATGAGAGGGAGGCCTTTAGATGATTTTGATACACAAAGATTTGTCAATTTCAAGTTCCAACTCAACTATAACACTAAAATAGAATTAATAAAATTGATACAAGAATGGTCATTTGCTAACCCAGGTGGTGAGCTCGAGATGTTGATAATTTCCAGAAATTGGGAAAGATTTTTCTACTTCACTGCAGTAGCGATTGTACCAATGATTTGGGGGTTTTATGCAACTTGAGGTTTGCTACTGACGATCACATTCTTGTAAGAGGTAAGCAAGTTGAATTTTCTACAGAAAGGATAATCATTTTTTATGGGCTGAAGAATGTAATTCATGATTAATACGCTGCACTCGTGAAGACTGATTTATCGTTGTATGAAGCGATTGCCTATCTGAATACGAAAGAGGAGAATAGAGAATTAAAAATAATAAGAAAGTTAACTTCTCCGCTTCCATGTTGACTATTCAGTCAAATGTATGATACCACTTCATCTCTGATAAATTACTACCCATAAATCATCTGACCGATGTAACGAAGGATAGATTTGTATTAAACTATTGCATTCAGAACATGAAAGAAATAGATGTTGGTGCTCTCAAAGTTCATCATGCTCGGAGCATAGCTAAGAGCTCTACAGCTAGTGATTTGGGTTATCCTGCTCTGCTATTCAGTCTATGTGAGCAATCACGAGTAGAGTCCCATAGAAATGAGGAAAGTTTACAGCCACAAAATCTTTTTGGGAAGCATACGGCTCAAAGAGTTGAATCATTTGTATTGACCAGGAGTGGAAGTAGTGATAGACCCTCTACATCAACTGTAAGGGCATCTACTTCTCGCTCTACATCACTTGAAAATATTCTGGAGCAACTCATGATTCAACAAATGGATACAGTTAATATGCAAAATTAGATTGGAGAAATTCGAACAAGAAATGCTTATAACGATGAGTATAAGCAAAGGAGAGTTCAACATGATATAGCTTTTGAGGAAGCCATGGTTAGATATCTTAAGGGTGAATCCAATGTGGAATTTCCAACTTGCCCCAGCTTCACCCTTCATGCTCCTATTCATGATGTAGAAGAAGAAGAAGAAGATGATGATGATGATGATGATGTGGACGGTGATGAAGATTGATATTCTTATTTGTTTGATTGTTTGTTTGTCTGTTATGTTGATTGGATGTTATTTGGTTAACATTTGAAACTGATGTCGTAAAAACTTTAATTATGTGTTGTGAACTTAAAATTGTAATAATAAATGTAGATTTGTACTTTTTCTGCATTTTTAGTATTTTTAGCTTTTTTAATATTTTTAATTCTCAGCAAATTCTTTAGAATATATTATGTTTCATTTAATGGTTTAAAGCCTGTTTGTATTTTTAAATTTAGTACCTCACAAATACTCCACAAGTTAGTTTTTATTTTCATGCATTTATTGTTTTCTTTCATTAACTGAATTTTATATTAAAAAATTCTTAAATTACTTAAGAACTTAAGTTCGGGGGGAACAAAATTTCTTTTAAAAATAAGTTAACTAAATTTTATTTGTCCTCAATTAACAAATTATTTTTAAAAATTCATTTAACATGACTTGGGATATTAAGATTTAACTTTAAATGACTATACTTATTTTTATGAATATTACGGTAAATTTAGGTATAAGTTTTTAATAATAAACATCAATTCTAATGTTAAAAATATTTGGTATTATAGGATAAGAATATGTTTTCTTTTTAAAGTAAAGGAAATTGTATTTTTGAAGTGTTAAAAATTTTATGGTTTCATGTAAAAAGAAAAGAATGAGACTTTATGAAAATTATAAACTAATATGAATTTATAAATTGAAGAAAGGTAAGGGTTTTGACTTTAAGTAGAGGAGAATGAAGTTCAAAACTATTAAAGGCTATCATGACATAGTAATCCTCACTTGAAAAAGAAAAAAAAAAGAAAGGAATGAAAAGATCCTCAAAGTAATTGAAAAAAGAAGAAGAAAAGAGAAAATAAATATAAATAAAAATGAGAGAGGAGATGTCTAATAAAAAATAAAGATCCTCAACCACCATTTTCTCAAAGATTGAAGTAGAAAAATAAAGATGACTAATTTACAAAATTTTTTGAAATATTGAGGAAATTGACAATAAACATTCATTTTGTTGAATCCTTAGAATAAATGCCAAGCTATGTGAAGTTTATGAAGGATATACTTAATAAAAAATGGAAGTTTACATATAATGAGACTGTTGCACATAATAAGGAGTGTAGCGTTATAATTCAGAAAAAGGCTTCCTGAAAAACTTAAAGATTCTGGTAGTTTTACTATTCCTTGTGCTATTGGAGAAAGATTTTTTTGGAAAAAACTTTATGTGATTTAGGAGCCAGTATTAATCTTATGCATCTATTAATTTTCAGAAGGTTGGGTTTAGGAAAAATTTCACCTACTACTATAACTCTTCAAGTACTTGATCGTTCGATTACATATCCTAAAGGAGTTATAGCAGATGTTCTGGTAAAGGTTGATAAATTTATCTTTCCTGTGGATTTTATTGTGTTAGATATGAAAGAAGATAAAAAAATTCCAATCATATTAGGAAGAACATTTCTTGCCTCTAGAAGAGCTTTGATAGATGTGCAAAAAGGACAATTAACGATGAGAGTTAGTGATCAAGAGGTAACATACTATTGCAAACTCAATGAGATGTACAACAGAAGGTGGAGAGGATGAATGCTTTAGAATAGAAACTAATGACTATTTAAGAAATGAATATTTAACACATACATTTGAAAAGAAAAATGAAGAAGAATATTTGGAGTGTGAAGATGAAAATATAATTCAAGATTAATCTATGGAAGTGGGTAATGAAGAATTGGATTATGTTCATGAGCAATTTGAATTCTTAGAACCTATGGATAATAATATAAAGTTGATTTCATCAATTGAGAAAGCTTCTGAACTACAAACAAAAACACTTCCCACACATTTAAAATATGCCTTCTTAGGAGATTTATCCACATTACTTATTATCGTATCCTCAGAATTAACTGAAGCACACGAACAAAAGTAGTTGGAAACTTTAAGAAGATATAAGAAAGCATTTGGATGGACATTAGCTGATGTTTTTTTGAAGAACATCATGAACCAAGAGCTGATCCTAAAAGGAGATTAAGCTCGATGATGAAAGATGTTATTAAAAATGAGATTTTAAAATGGTTAATGGGAGAATAATACATCATATTTTAGACAGTGATTAGGTCAGCCCAATTTACTGTGTTCTTAAGAAAGGAGGTGTGACTATAGTGAAAAATGAGAATAATGATTTAATACTAACAGGACATGTCACTGGATGGCAAACCTGCATAGATTATCGAAAATTAAATTCAAACACCAGGAAAGATCACTTTCCTTTATCATTTTTAGACCTGATGTTGGATAGGCTAGTTGGGCACAGATATTAAAGAGAGTTATTATCCACTACTGAAATAGAGTTATTATACCACTACTGAAAGAGAGTTATTATCCATTGTTTATGCTTCTGATAAGTTTAGGGCATGTCTAATTGAAGTTAAATGTGTTGTGCATACAGATCACTCGACTATAAAATATTTGATGTAAAAAAAGGATGTGAAACCAAGATTAATTTGATGGGTACTTCTGATGCAAGAACTTGATTTTGTGGTATTCGATAAAAAAATATTTGATAATCAAATTGTTGATCATTTTTTTAGACTAGAACATAAAGAAATATTAGATCTTGAAAAAGAAATTAATGAAACTTTACCTGATGAACAACTTTATGTTGTTAAAGGATGGGAAATACCATGTTATGTTGATATTGTAAACTACATTGTTAGTGGTATTTTACCATATGAGTTGACAAAACAACAAGCAAATAAGTTTGTTCATAATGCAAAATTTTACTTTTGGGATGACCCATATATGTACAAATAATACAAAGATTTAGTTATGCGGAAATGTGTACCTTATAAAGAAATTGAAGAAGTTATCCAAAAATGTCATAATTTTGAATCTGGAGGTCATTTTGAGATTGATAGAACTATTCATAAAATTTTACAATCTAGATTTTATTGGCCTACTCTATTTAGAGATGTTAATAGATATATATTAAAACATGTGATTGGGGTCAAGGAGTAGATGAAATTTCAAAAAGAAATGAAATGCCTTTAAATTTTACTTTAAAAGTTGAAATCATTGATGTTTGCGGATTAGATTATATGAGACCATTTGTACCTTCATATATATATATATATATATATATATATATATATATATATATATTAATTGCAGTGGACTATGTATTGAAGTGGATTGAAGAAATAACATTATCTCGATGTGATGCTTGGAGCGTTTCAAAATTTTTAATCAAAAATATATTTACAAGATATGCAATGCTATGAATAATCATTACTAATGGAGGATCTCACTTTCGGAAAGAACAAACTGAAAAATTGCTGAAAAAAATATAATATTATACATAGGATTGCAACTGCTTATCATCTCCAGATTAATGGCAGAGCAGAAGTATCTAATCATGAAATTAAGATAATTTTGAAATAAATTGTAAATCCTAGTAAAATGGATTGATATGCTAGATTAGATTCTGCATTATGTGCTTATAGAATAGCTTATAAGACACATATAAGAATGTCCCCATATATATTAATTTTTTGGAAGAACTGTCACTTACAAGTAGAACTGGAGTATAAAGCTTATTAAGTGATTATGGAGTTTAATTTTAATTTAAAAGATGCTGGTGAGAAAGATTATTGCAACTGAATGAGCTTAAGGAGATTACGAATGAATCTTATGATAATGCTAGGATATATAAGGAGAAAATGAAAGAATGACATGATAAGAAGATAATAAAAAAAGAATTTGAGCATGGACAAGAAGTTTTATTATATAATACAAAATTAAAATTACTTCCTAAAAAACTAAAGTCTAGGTGGGTAGGGCCATTCACAATTATAAAAGACTATCCATATGAAGTTGTTAATATTGAAGATCCCAAGATTGGAAATAAATTTAAAGTGAATGGGCATAGATAAAAACCATATTTTGATGGTCAAAGACAAGTTTTAAAGTGACTGCAATGTTGGGTCACCAAGATTGGGAATGTTGGGCTGACAACATTAAACCAAGCGCTTTGTGTGAAATAACCCATATTTTTGTTTGTTTCTATTGTTTATCTAATTTTATAAGTGGTATTATATTAATGTGTGCGTGCGTGTGTGTGTGTGTGTTTTTTTTATGAATTTTGTGTATTTGAGAGACTTACATATTAAGAAAATACATTAAAATATCATTATTTACTAATTTTTATGGAAAATTTGAGATTCATTGGGATTTAAGGCGAAACAGTTTTGAAATCAGCACTGGCGCCAAAGGCGCTAGATTTGGCGCATGAGGTGCCATTTTCTAGAGAGTTGGTGCCAAAAGCGTCGTGGCGATGGGAACAACTTTGATGATTCAAAAGTTGATTTTGGACGATTTTTGGCCAATTTTATTTCTAATAACTCCCAAAAATTGAATCATAAAATTATTTAAGAGTAAAAAATGAAGGAAAAGTCACCATTTTTCAAATCCTATGGCTTCCCACTCTAAAGAAACTACTAGATATGAAATTTTAAACAGGAGGAAGTTCATCAATTTTGATGCAAATAAGTTTTACGATCAAATCCTTGTGAATAAGAGATTAACTAAAGAACGAGGCTTTTTGAATCGATGATTCAACACATCGAATACTCAAAAGGAGGAGATTATTGCACAGAGACGCTGGGAAGTACTTTGCTATACTACTATCACGGTAGTAGTTTCTGTAGCAAAGAACTTTTATTCTAATCTTCAAGGAATTGAACAAGGAGTTGTCTATATTCAAGACAGGTTAGTACAACTCACTCCTTTGAGAATAAATGACATGTTTATGATTAAAAAGTGTTCTTATTTGTCACTATGCAAATTTTATCCCTACGAGAGACAATATGAATGAACTTTATCGATACCTTACTATGAAGGTGCAAATTGGGAGAGCAGATATAACCAACATGTAAGTTTTTCTTCATCATTATTGAATCCTGCATCAAAGGCGTGACATGCTTTTATTGCATCAAAACTACTTCCTACTATGGAAATCAGTAAAGTGATGAAGGAAAGTACAATTTTGAATTATTGTATTCAAACTGAAAGACCTATTGATGTTGGTGCTTTAATAGTCAAGTTTGTTTTGGGTTTAATCATCAATGGATTGACTTCTAGACTGGGACATCCATCTACCATATTTTTTTTGTGCAGCTAGTCATAAGTTCTTGTGAAAGTTGGAAAAAAGTGCTTCTCCCTTGGAAGCCTATGGACCCAAAAGTATATTATAACTGCATAGGAATTGGGGAGGAGAATGATATGAATATATTGATGGATCAATCATCTCAAAATTCATTGCCTATTCAGCCTTACTTTAGTTTGAATGCACTTTAGAAAAAGATTAAGAAGTTGGAAAAAGAGGTACATAATCTTATACATTCAATTGAAAATATTTTTGAAATGCTTGACAACATTGATCAGAGGAAGAAGGAACACTTTGAACACACTAGATGTATTGAAGAAGGTTTGGTGGGCACGTTTAAGAAAAATTCTTAGGTTGAAGAAGATTTGATGGATGAATTTCATCACCTGCCTTTCTACAACTTGTACATGCACTATCAATCAATGGGAAACATTCAAGAAAATGAAACTGAAGAGAATGTTTGAACTTATTTTAGTACATAACTTGAAGTTATAATTGATTTTATATGTTATGTGTTTACATTGGATTTAATTTACTTTTATTGTGGAACCTTATATGTGTTATTTGTTAAATGTTTGATATTTAGGCTTCGGGATTAGTTTATTGGCTTGATTTCAACGCTAAATTAGATGTGTTGACCAGAAAATTATTAGTTTGTAATCGTTCAAATTATATATATATATATATATATATATATATATATATATATATATATATATATATATATATATATATATATATATATATA